>JAFFST010047942.1:177984-192338 GCA_022414735.1 Noturus placidus | reverse complement strand
TTCTCTATCTGTCTGTCTGTCTGTCTGTCTGTCTGTCTATCTATCTATCTATCTATCTATCTATCTATCTATCCGTCTGTCTATCTATCTATCTATCTATCTATCTATCTATCTATCCGTCTGTCTATCTATCTATCTATATATCTATATATCTGTCTGCCTGCTGTCTATCTATCTATCTATCTGTCTGTCTGTCTGTCTGTCTGTCTATCTATCTATCTATCTATCTATCTATCTATCTATCTGTCTGTCTATCTATCTATCTATCTATCTATCTATCTATCTATCTATCTATCTATCTATCTGTCTGTCTGTCTGTCTGTCTGTCTATCTATCTATCTATCTGTCTGTCTATCTATCTATCTATATATATATCTGTCTGCCTGCTGTCTATCTATCTATCTAGACAGATCTATCTATCTATCTATCTATCTATCTATCTATCTATCATCTATCTATCTGTCTATCTATCTCTCTATTTCTCTATCTATCTATCTATATATCTATCTATCTATCTATATATATATATCTGTCTGCCTGTCTATCTATCTATCTATCTATCTATCTATCTATCTATCTATCTATCTATCTGTCTGTCTGTCTGTCTGTCTGTCTGTCTATCTCTTAGTCTGTACAGTATGGATGTTAAATCAGTACACACTCCATATGAACTCCAGTATAGATTTACAGGACGCTCTGTATCATGCGGTGAATCGATCAGCAGCTGAATTTCCCTGTATTTAAACCCTCAGAATGCTCTGATATTGTGTTACTTTTTCAGGAACCTCCATTAGTCTTCTATAGACATGACAAAAACATCAGATGTACTTGTTCAGACTGAAATAAATGTTCCGTCTAGTAATAGCCATAGTGCTGTAGGATGCGCTCGATCCAGGACTGAAGACGTTTTAAACTACTTTGCGGTCATGTCAGTTCACCAACAACCCCAACACAACTCGACCTGTTCACTGACGTGTTACTCATTTTAATTCTGTCATTTCATCAATTCTTTTTATTTTATTTACAAAGCAGATTTACAGAAATCTGCATCTGAACTCCTGATATGCAAACCAGAGGTGCTAGAGATGAGGAGAAACTATATAAAAATGGGAAGCCATCTTCCTCTGGTTGATGTCAGGTAGTGGGAGTTTGATATGGAGCTCCTGTGGGATTTGAACTTGAGGGCTCGCTGATGAAAACCCATCCCCCAGAGCTCACACAGAAATTGGAAATAGGAAAGCTTGATTTGATCTGGGGAAACTAAGACTTCATTTAATCCAGGAAAAATTAGTTTGACCTAGGAAAAAATTGTACACACTGGATTAGTTCTGGGAAAATGCAATTTGATTTGGGGAAACTTATTTTGATCTCGGAAAACTTCACCTGCTAACGTTTAATTTAATCAAAGATTCAGGTCTGCATCTGGAAAAATAACTTCATTCCGTCTGGGAAAACTCAAGTCATTGTGGGAAAACTTGATTTATTCTGGGAAAATCTAACTTAATCTAAGAAAACTTTGTTAGGTTTTGGAAAACTCAGTTCTATCTGGGAAAACTCAATTCGATTTAGGAAAAAATAAATAAATACATTTAACCAGGGAAATTTAGCTTGATCTTGGAAAAATCGAGTCTGGTCAAATCTGGGAAAACTAAATTTCATCAAGAAAAATACATCAGTCTGAAACAACTTACTTTGATCAAGAAAAATCAAATCTGGGAAAAATTAATTCCATCTGGAAAAATCATGATTTGATCTGGGAAAACTAGATCAAGGTCCAGTATTTAAAAGTCAACATAATAGATCTAAGATCCAAGTTCCTTTGTGTAATTAGAATGAAGGATTGATTCTGTATTGATATATTTTGTTGTACTCTGAAAAGTGTATAAGAATCAATAAAAAAATTATAAATACAAAAAAAAAAAAAGAATGAAGGCTTGGGCAAGGGGCATAACTATAACGTCTTCACCATTAGAGATGCTAGTTGTTGCCATGGCAACAAAAGAAGTCAGAAACTTTAAGGAGAAAGACCTCGCCAAGGCTCTCACATCTCTAAAACCTCAGCATGTGAATATCATGGTTTAAACATCTACATATTTCTAACAACAACCCATAAATAACGAATCCCATTCTCTCTCTCTCTCACACACAGACACACACACACACACACACACACACACACACACACATACACACACACACACACACACACACACACACATACACATCGATGTGATAAGGTGCAATTTGTATGCATGTCCATTATGCAAACCTTGACCTATTCCTTTAAATCATAGACGTATTGGGAGGGAACAGGATGGTCTCTGACTGTGAGTGTTCGTTAACTTGCCATCACTCTGAGGAGAAAAGGAGCTGGAAGATGCCCAGCTGCAGTGGAGATAAAAACTGATTCCCGTGCCGTTACCACAGTAACCAGCTCCAAAAATAGCAACTCCATACTGGGGGCCATTTAACTTCACACTCCTCTCCATGGTCACTTCTATTTTTATCCACTGAGTGTGTGTTTGTGTGTGTGTGTGTGTGTGTGTGTGTGTGTGTGTGTGTGTGTGTGTGTGTTAAGCGGCTGGGGGAGCAGCTCCTTTTAGCCAGCGACCAAGCCAAAGAGGCCAACATCCATGGCGTTCTACAAGATGTCAATGACCGTTGGCAGCATCTGTTTGACCAGATTGAAGCCAGGTGAGAAATCTAGGGTCACAATATGACAAGAGGTGTATAATGGATCTCAACTGTACAGCTTCCAGAAATTACATGCTACTCTGATTCGATGGTTCTAAATGATATGACATGATAAGACTTGTAAGTAGCTTGATTCATATTTATTATCTATATCTATTATCTATTATCTATGCAAAATATGTTTGTGAATTAGCTTAGTCTTGTAATTTAAAAGGAACTAATTCATCACACACAAGTCAGGTTATTGAATTTGAAGTTGCTTGTGTTAAGCAGTATACTGAAAGCTGGTTATCCACTAATACTAAGTGGTTCATCATCTGCTAGCTTGCTAGCCAGTAGAGTACCAATGTTACCTTGACATTAACCCGTTCATGCAAAGTGGTCACTACAGTGGACAGCTATTCAGAAGCCATTTTCGGCTATTGCAAGGATTTCAATAGAACAACTGCATAACAGATACTAGAAGCTGTGAAACACACAAAAGCCTTTAAAATTATCACATTTAACACAGATAGGAAGTTGCCAAACCTGTAATAAATATTTTAGCACTGTGGTTGATTTAGTGTTTCTTTAATGCATCAAAGTTTTATATTAGATGAAAATGTACTTTTGTGTGTCTTTGTGTGCTGAAGCCTCTGTGACCAAATAGGCAATTTCACAAAGAGTGAAGTTTAGTTAGTGTTGTTATTATGCCCCATAGTTAATGGTTTGCATTTGTGAGAAATAGATCTAGGTGGGGCGCCTGTGGCTCAGTTGGTAGAGCGGGTTGTCCACTAATCCACTAACCGTGGGGTTGGTGGTTCGAATCCCGGCCCGGGTGATCCCATGCTGAAGTGTCCTTGGGCAAGACACTGAACCCCCGATGGCAAGCTAGCACCTTGCATGCAGCTCTGCTACCATTGGTGTGTGTGAGTGTGCTCTCATTTGTAAGTCGCTTTGGATAAATGTGTGTGTGTGTGTGTGTGTGTCTATGACTGTGTATGTTAGAAATCTTCCTTCACCATCCAAAAAATAGCAACTCCATACTGGGGGCCATTTAACTTCACACTCCTCTCCATGGTCACTGCTATTTTTATCCACTGAGAGTGTGTGTGTGTGTGTGTCTGTCTGTCTGTCTATGACTGTGTATGTTAGAAATCTTCCTTCAACATCCAATTAAACAGATTTGTACACACACACACACACACACATACACACACATACACACACACACACAAAATCAATACATATTGTGTAATTTATCAAATGTTAACAAATATAGGACTATTTCTAGACATTTTTCCTCATTACAAGATGAACAAAACTTTTTTTTTTAATTTAGAAATACTTGAATTAAGCAAAATTACAGTATGTCACTACAACAAGACAATAGACACAACATGACAGAAATTTGAATAGTTTCCACTACAAATACCATTACAAACCATCAGCGGTTAACCATTAAAACCATTACCAAATTGTTTCCATTTGGTAGTAAGATGTGTTAAAGATGTAGATCCTTAATGGTACCCACTAGACATAACGTGCCACCAATATAAGTCAACAAATTACCAGTAGAGACCCACAGGGTCTCAGACCATTACAATTTCCATTAAAACCAATACAATTTAGATTAAAACCATTACAAAATTCTTTTGTTTCTATTGTTTTTTTCAGCAGGGTATATTCCTTCAGACAGCTTTGAGTAATATCTCTAAGATATTCAGGTGTACTTTAATCTATAAAAGTGGACAAAACAATGTCTCAGAGTTTAACAAATACCGAAAACGTAATGTCGTAGATATATTTGAAGCAGATTTTGGACATCAGTATTAATTTGATTTGAATTTGGTGATTAGCTGGACAGATGGATGCAGGACTGGATTAAGGAAACAAATGTATGGATATACTGTATATAACTGGATACACGGCAAGTCTTTACAGTTTGAGGCATTCAATGTGCACAGGGCTAAACTGCTAGCAATTAGCAAGCAACATTACCAACATTAGCCTCGTCGCTCGAGTCCAACACTAAGACAATAAACAAGTCTTGGATAATTAACTACTACATTTGGTATAAAGGGAAAATTGTGTGCAGTATTATTTTCTAACCTACTGTATTTCATTGATAGAAAAATGCATGAAGAGATATTATTACAGAGAAGTGAAATATTTCCTGCTTGTACTGCAATCCTATGTACAATAAGAATAAGACCAGGTTTATTAATGTGTCTCGTCTCTGTGGGAGAGAGAGGAGGCCACGATCCGATGCTTCAGCAAATGACATAAGAACCATCTCTCACTGGAATGGTTAATTTGTTGCCATGGAAATGGCTCACACACTCTCATTAGAGTGTGTAGGCAGGGCCAGAAACAGTCCGGCGCCCAAAACGGTCAAACATCGTCTGACATTTAGAGCAGACACAGACAGTAAATGTATTTATGGGTCTTTTTTTTATTATTATTGTTCCTTGTCATTCCTGCTCGAGTGGATTCTGGTCCATCATGTCGTCTCTGCAATATAAAGTTTCTGTTCTGCATTCGTTCCACCCACTGAATTGGAACCTTTTTTTTAAGTCTCTCTCTCTCTCTTTCTCTCTCTCTTTCTCTTAAAAGAGATAAGAGCATTAAAACAGTGTGTAATGTATTAACCACATGGCTGAGAGGATGCAGTGGTTTTTATTGGATGGATGGATGGATGGATGGATGGATGGATGGATGGATGGATGGATGGATGGATGGATGGATGGATGTTTAACTGAATGATTGGATGGATGGATTATGAAGTTAAGTGAAAGGATGAATAGCTAGTTTACTGGCTGCATTGATGGAATGACTGATGGATGAAATGATATGTGCATTAACATTAACAAATAAATTGAATAATGGATGGGCAGATGCATTGTTGCATAAGTGGGTGGAGTGATCGATCAACTGATGGGAGGATGCATGGACTTTTAATTGTATGGATGGATGAATGGTCGGATGATTGGATGGATGGATCAACAAAGAAACCAATTCACTTCTGGATGAAAGGATGCATGGGGTTTTTTTTAATTGGATGGATGGACGGCTGTTTAACTGAATAATAGGAGCAAAGGATTAGCAAATGTGAAAGAATGGGCAGGTTATTTAATAGATGAATGGATGGAAGGGTGATTAACTGAATGTATTGATGGATAGATGGATGGATTTTTAATTGGATGGATGGATTAACAATAAATTGGGTAGATGAATGCATGGATGGGTGGATGGATGGATGGATGGATGGGTGGATGGATGGGTGGGTGGGTGGATGGATGGATGGGTGGATGGATGGGTGGGTGGATTTTTAATTGGATGGATGGATTAACAATAAATTGGGTAGATGAATGCATGGATGGGTTGATGGATGGATGGGTGGTTGGATGGATGGATAGGTGGGTGGTTGGATGGATGGATAGGTGGGTGGTTGGATGGATGGATAGGTGGGTGGATGGATGGATGGATGGGTGGAATTGTAAATAGATGCGTGGATAAATTGATGAACTGAATGATAGGCGGGGAGGATTAGCAAATGAACTAAAAGGATGGATGTGTGATTTTAAGGCTGAATTGAGGGGTCATTCACTGAGTAGATGGATTAACAAATAAAATGGATGCATGGATTTTAAATGGATAGATACATTAATGGAAGGATGGATGAGCATAGTAAATGAATGGATGCATAGCAAGAAGGATAGATGTATGGATGAATGGCTTCACAAAATATTTGAAAGGATACATCGTTGATTTGCTGGATGGTAAGAGCCGTTGATATTTCTGTCATTAACTGGAACCCAAAAAAGAACAATCTCCAATTATTCATTTCAAATATTTGTGTTTGAAAATTCTCAATCTAAACATCACAAATTTCCCCTTTTTAGATTTCCAATTAATTTCAATTGATTGATACTACAATAGGGTTGCGGGGGGCGGGGCTTGGGGAGGAGGGAATGATGTATTGTCGCATAAGCGAGCAGTACTGGGATAATGCCCGGTAGAGAAGGCGATATTTGATTGGTTCATGCTTCCCCGTCGCATCACAGGCTATAAAAGCAGACGTGAACTACAAAAGTATATTTTTTCAATCACATTACTTAAAAATACTTTAAGTAAAAATCTTAATTTGATGGATCAAAATGCATTAGCACATCATTCAAGATCATTCATCCGAAAACGTGTCCTAATGTCATTCAAAAAGACTTCCGGTATTGTTGATGACGCACTCAGGATGTAGGCGTTACTGTTTAGATTAGCCGGCGAGCTAGCTACCTGGAGCGTTACAGCAGATGCAACTTTTGGTATTTTTCGAGAATAGTTTTTGACCTTAATTATATTTCAGCCTTGTTGCATTCACAGTGTTCTTAACAGTGTAGCGGTGTGTGTTTCTGTGTGAGAGTGAGAGAGGATGGAGGACGACTTGGTGTGCGAGTACGACTCCACCTGGGACACCGAGAGCGACGGAGACGATTTTGGTACAGAGAACACGACACGGCGCGCGTGTCCGGACAAAAACAAGAAAGCAAAGGCCGGCTTTGTATGTACTGCTTCCGTTTAATTCACTTTTAATTTTTGTGTGCTTGCATTTGTATTAACAAGCTGGCACGCCGTTGTTGTGCATTCTTCCCACTTGTATTCCGAGACGTCCCGCCTTCTGCGCTGCGATTGGCTAGTGCATCCTGACGTTATGCACTGATCGGTGCGCGCCTGATTTCTTGGTGGAGGTGGGACACTTTAAGCCAATCAAAAAGCAGGAATCGGGATATGTCGGAAAACGATTGGGAATAATAAAAAGGCATTTATTTTCCTAGCTAACCGCAATGAAAAGTTATTAGCCTGCATAAATTTTAAATGAAAAATCGCCAAAATAAGGCGGATTGATTTATATATTATAATTTAAGTTGCTTTCTAATATTTTTTGTGTAAACAGAAAAGCATATTAAGTGACGTCAGTAATGCAGACTGTCGCAGTTACAGTATGCGTTATGAAGGATGCAACGATACAATGGATTCATTTTTCGATACGGTATCGATATCAGAGATTAAAATATCGCTCGATACAGCTTGTACGTGTTTACATTACTCACATTCATGGCGTAATAATAATAATAATAATAATAATAATCAAGGGTGTAGATTTGCATATCGACAGTAGGGACATGTCCCCACCAATATTTTGGGAGGGCAGAGTTTTAGAATTTAGAATCTTTTTAGTCTTTGATCTTTGGCTTTGTATAATTTGAATTTAAATGTAAATACAGATCTTAATATAAATATAGATGTTATATTTTAATAAACAATAAACAGTCCTTTTTTTCCGGGGTGGGTGGGTGTCCCTACCAATATTGAGACCAAACCTACGCCCTTGATAATAATATACATCATCGGCTCGAATTGTATTGTAAATTCTGTCCAGTGTCAGTCCAGATTTTCAGTCTATTACAACCGCTGGTTTTTAGATCGGATTTATGCATGAGAAATGATGTGTTTCTATGTTATGTAAAAAATTGTGATTGTCATTCATTCAGCTTTATCCTGGTCAGGGTCATGGTGGATCTGTAGCCTATCCCGGGAAGGCTGAGCGTGAGGCAGGAATGTGTACACACGCCATTGGACACCATGTGTACACATACTTTCCTACGCACCTCGGAAGGCCTGCCACCATAACTAAATGATATATCGTCCCAGAGATAATTGCGATAAACAATATTATTGTTATTTTTAGACCATTTTACATCACTGATATTATGATAGTAGCATAATCATGCGAGTATGTCCTTTCAAAGAGCTTAAACATTAGCTTTTTAATTCTTGAGAATATTCAGACCTTAGAATACAATATTGTGAATTCTTTACGGTTTAGTTGTTCGTTGTGTTTCGTTTAGTGTGTTGCTACGGAAACAGCGTGTTCGCAGCATGACTTACCGGTTCTGCCTAGCGCCTTCAAGTTCACTTGTGCGTTCATGTCATTTTGTTGTAATATTAGGTTTATGTTGTGTTAGATTAATGTTATATAGGATGTGTTTGGGTGAGTTAATTAAGTAGCTCGTTAGTAAAGCGCTTCAGTTTACTGTCATAGTGTTCATTCACTTTTCAGCTCGAGCGGCCCAATCCCCGACGTTATTGACTATGACTGGATTATCTTAAACACTAGAACTATCCTTTCTAGATTCTTCTTCTTCAAAAACACCATTAGTGCATTGTTAATACCTTGCATGTCATTTTCCAACAGTATGTTTTTTAATTAAAATTTGTTCTAGTGCTCGCTATACCATCTTAAAATCGAATGCAAAAACTAATATTCGAAATTTGAGTTTGAATTTGTCAGTCCCGGAGCAGACGAGAGGTCAGAAGCAGCCGTTCGTTCTTATGTAAACACAACGGGCGATATCGAGGTCAGCAAAAACGATCGAGTACTATACGTACTATACATCGCTTGTTTTTGGGAGGAACACGTCACACAGACGGTAACCCGAGCTCGGGATTGAACCAGGAACCCTGGAGCAATAGGATGGGTACACTACCCACTGTACTCGTCTAAAAAGTGGTAGTTAAGTGCGTTAGTTCTATTTAAGTGTTGGTTTGATTGAACAGGGTTTGCAGTAATCAGGTCTGGTTGTGTCTCGTCCAGCTGAGCCTCATTATCAATACACTTTCATAGATTTGGGGAATTAGTAACCACGGGGGCAAATACATTTTCACAGAGGCCCAGTTGGTATTGGAGATTTTTTTTGCTTCGATTAATATCATTATCATTTATTATCTGTATTGTGTGTTTACTCGGGTCACCTTTGATTAATCTTAGATTTTGTTAAAATTTCTGAAACAATTTAGTACGAGATGTACACAAAATTAGAAGAAATCAGAATGGGAGCAAATACTTTTTCACAGCACTGTAATTTGATATGTGACACACCAGATCATGTCCCTGCCCACGTGTTCCATTTGGAAGGAGCCTGCGGGGTATTTTTGGAGAGAGTGACCCAAAATCTGTCTGATTTGGAAGGCTGTATAAGCACAGCTGGCTTCTTGGCCAGATTCTGAATTGGAAAATTTCAGCAGAGTTAATTAATTAATGTAGTGATGATGAAGGGTGAGGAAATAATCCTATATATATATATATATATATATATATATATATATATATATATATATATATATATATATATATAGGATTATCTCAAAAAAATAAAGGGAACACAGTGTTCCTTTTATTTATTTATTTATTTTTGAGCAGTATAAATACAAACACACACTACTGGTCAAAAGTTTAGACACACACATCCTTTATTTTAATTTTTTCCCCCACATTTTAGGATAATAATAAAGTCATTAAAACATTAACAAATAAAAAATAAATAATTGAGTATTTTACCATCTTCAATGTCGACGCCCTTTTCACCTAGAATTTCCAGAACTGTATTCTTGGCGTTTTCTCACCCGATTTCTTCAGGAATTTCCCTGAGATGCTTTTTAAACAGTATTGAAGGAGTTCACACCGACGCCGGACTCTTATCGCCTGCTTTTCGGAAATATTTCTCTCCGAGTCGTAAGTTTAGAAACATAATTGTTTTTGTAAATAAAGTGTTTGTTTGCTAATGAGAGAAACGAATACATCGACATGATTATATTTTCATCCACGACACTGATTTCACACGTTTAATCACACACCTTCAGAACAAAAGCTTTTTAAGATCGTGAGAAACATTTCAGTTGGATATCCACAGATATTTGACAGGTGGACATCCAACACGTCACTGTCTAACCGGTAATCCTATTAGCGTGAATACAGCGGCTCATTCTAACCTCATTAATAGCGTCTTTGTCCTATTGAAATATTAGAAGTTAATTTCCTTTTCTCTCCTCCGCCCGCCCCCCAATCAATCACCCACCCACCCACCCACAGTGGTCCAGTTCCTCCTCGAGAAATCTCCGGGCAGCCAAAGACATGCAGAACTACAGACACTACTATCCAGTGAGTACTGAAGGGTTCTTCATTTGACCCCTGGGGAAACCTTAAAGGTTTTATGACGTTATGATCCCTGATTTGGAAAGCAGGTCAGACAGCTCTGACCGTAGCGCAGGTTTATATAAATGCGCTCGTTCTAATAGGTTATCGTTTCTATAGCAACAGCTCGTCCATAGGGACTCGTACTGCAGATGCGCTGCATGATCCGAGATTAAGTGTTATTCTTATTTTACCAATTTTTCCTATCAAATCCTGGAAGGAGTCTCGAGTGTCAGCGCTTTGGTCAGAAATGTTACGCGTTGCGGTTTCTTCTAACTCGCTGTTAACTTTCAGAGATGGAGAGAGAGAGCAGGAGGAGGGGAAAGAGAAAAAAGAGGGAGTGAGTGAGTGGGAGAGAATGATAGAGAGGGAAGAGTGAGAGAGCAGATGGGGGGAGAGAGAGAGAAAAGGGAGACAGAAGGGAAAAGAGAGAGCGGGGAGAGAGGAGAGGACAGAGGGAGAGAAGTGGGAGAAAGAAGGGCTGAGTGAGAGAGGGGTGTGGGGAGACAGAGAAAGGAGGGAAGAGAGGAGAGAAGTGAGACAGAGAGAGAGGAGGGGAAAGAGAAGGAGACCAAAGGGAAGAGTGAGAGAAGAGGGGAGAAAGAAGGGCTGAGCGAGAGGGGTGAGGGAAAGAAGAGGGAAGACGGAGAGAGAGGAGAATGAGTGTGAGAGAGCGAAGGGAAGAGGGGGAGAGAGAGAGGAGAATGAGTGTGAGAGAGCGAAGGGAAGAGGGGGAGAGAGAGAGAGAGAGAGGCTGGGGAGGGAATGACAGTGTACAGCTGCTGTAATATAAGTGATAGCAGGAACCAACATGTTTTACGGACCTTCAACAACATTAAGTGTAACTATAAAAGGATAAAAAAAGTATGATGTATTTTATTCGTCAATAAATACAAATAAACTGTAACGGTGGGCGAATTGCTGTGGTATAAGAGGAATAAAACATTTCCTGGTGGTAACGGTGACTCCGCTTTATCACACCGCGCCGTCGACCATCTGATTATTTTCATCCAACAGCACAACGCCGAGCGTGTTATTCCTCACTTAACTATCCAAAGTGCGTAGCAATCCGGTTATTCAGCGCACGTATACGGTTAATCGGATCTAATCCTTTGTAGTTCTTCGTCAATGCTAAACAGCACAGAACGAACTGCACAGAAAAGCACATCACGTATACGTCATTTCCTAGACGTCTAGTGCGACTCCGCTTGATCCGTTATCTGATCACGTTTCTCTCATCTTTCTCAGAACCTCATCGATGAAGACTGTACAGAAGACAGGATGCCAAATTTAAAGTTCTATCTAAACGAAATAAAGTCGTCTCCTGACGGTGTGTGTCTCTTCTGCCTTGCCTTAATCCATATTACTTCATAAGGAATTTTAACGTTGAGCGCTTTATCACCGTGTTTTTTTCCCGTCTTCATCTTTGTGTTTCAGACATGTCCATCGAGACGTTTCACAGCGAGTGGAAGTCGGACTATAAAAGACTCGAACGAGTTCATTCGTACATTCAGTGGTGAGAACAGACTTATATTAACCTTAATTCATTTACAGACCATCGAAATTATGTTTTATTACCAGCAGTTTTCCGCTCATCTCTTCACCGCACTAATCATCGAAGGCAACGGACCTCAAATGTTGTAGGGCAAATACGTCTTAACTACATCGGGTTGATTCAGGAAAACTATAAATCTGTGATTTATCATTATACCCTAATTATACACTTACACAAGTCTGTCTTGTAGGTTGTTTCCTCTGCGTGAGCCGGGTGTGAATTACCTGGCTACAGAGCTGACTAAGAAGGAAATCCAGGTGAGAATAAAGATGTGAAACATTCATGCGACTCCATGGACAAGCGCTCGTCTCATTTCTTTGATTAAATGTGATGACCAGTGCAGTAGCGCATGGGTTATTCGAAATTAAAGCTCCACTATGAAGCCTTATTGCTTTTTATCATTACTGAGCGATCGACTGGGTTCGAATCCGAGACAACGGATCAGAATTTCAGCTGTCATTTCCTAATATTTAAATCTAGACCAACAAGCTCCACAGGGCAGGGGTGAAGGTGTCCCAATCCACTGTTTGAAGAAGACTTCGAGAGCAGAAACCGTACCACAAGATGCAAACCGTTCAGAATCCGTAGGCCAGACTGGAATTCACAAAGAAATACAGAGATGAGCCACAAAAGTTCTGGAACTGAGATGAACCTCTACCAAAGTGATGGAAAGGTCAAAGTGTGGAGAAATAAAGGATCTGCTCATGATCCAGAACATACAAGCTCATCTGTGAAACATGATGGCGGTAGCGTCGTGGCTCGGGCTTGCGTGGCTGCTCCTGGAACATTCTCACTAATCTTTATTAATGATGAACTCATGATGGTAGCAGCAGAATGAATTCAGAAGTTTACAGGAACATTTTATCTGCAGATTTACAGAGAAATGCATCCGAATAAATCAGGAGAAACTTCATCATGCAGCAAAACAACGATCCAAAACTCACTTCCACCTCAACACAGGACTTCATCAGGGGGAAAAGTGAAAGGTCAATCACCAGACCTTAACCTGACTGAGCAGCATTGAGGAGCAGTCTTATAATACTTTGTAGTTAGTATGTGTGTGTGTGTATAAGTGTGTGTCTGATTTCTTTGCAGGCATTTCGAGAGAGCGAAGAGGCAAAAAGGCGTCTGGTTGATTCCTACGAGCTCATGCTGGGTTTTTATGGCATCCAGCTGATGGACAGAGACACCGGTGAGGTGCGACGCGCCGAGAACTGGAGGGACCGCTTCGCTAATCTAGAGCGGTGAGTCACGTTGTGTGTGTGCTGTACACACACACACACACACACACACAGGCACACAAACAGGAAGATGTATTTATAGCTAGCGAGTGAATTAGTGTTCACATCACTAAATATTTAGTGATTCTCATTGAGAAATGAAGACAGGATCCGAACATCCCAGTTCACCACAACACTCTCACGTGTCTCACGTGAGACCTCTAGATCTACACCTTTACCAAAGGAAAAAAAAACTAATCATAATAAGCTTGAGTAAACAAATACGTTTTAATCCTGGATTTAAACACTGAGACCGTGTCTGAGTCCCGAACACTAATTGGAAGACTGTTCCATAACTGTGGAGCTCTATAAGAGAAAGCTCTTCCCCACTCCGTGCTGTAGCCTTCACTATTCGCTGTACAGTCAAATAGCCTGCATCTTTTGATCTAAGTAGGCGTGGCGGATCATTAAAGACCAAAAGTTCACTCAGGTACTGTGACGCGAGAATATTAAGCGTTTTATAGGTTAATAATAGTATTTTATAATTAATGCGAGATTTAACTGGGAGCCAGTGCAGTGTGGATAAGATCGGGGTGATGTGGTCGTATCTACTGGTTCTAGTTAGGACTCTCGCAGCTGCATTCTGGACTAACTGGAGTTTCTTTATGTTTCTACTGGAACATCCAGACAGTACGGCATTACAGTAATCTAGTCTAGAGGTGACGAAAGCATGAATTAATATCTCTGCATCATGTAGTGATAGTATATTTCTTATCTTAGAAATATTTCTGAGATGAAAGAAGGCTACCCTAGTAATATTATCTACATGAGCATCAAATGATAGACTGGAGTCAATAATCACTCCACTGCTGCACAT
>JAFFST010047942.1:130140-146876 GCA_022414735.1 Noturus placidus | reverse complement strand
GTTCCGAAACACTTAAGTGTGACAAACATGCAAAGGAACAGGAAATGAGGAAGGGGGCAAACACTTTTTCACACCACTGTATATGGCACTATATATTGAATAAAAATAATTACAGATTGTGCAAAAGCACTCATTTTAATTCTATAGTTGCCTGGTAAATGTTTTTTTTTATTATTATTAAATGCTGATGTTGATATCTAAAATAGCTGGAGATCCTTGTTGTTTTATGTACGAACACAACACGAAGCTTTCAGATTTCAGTAGCAATTCGACGGCGCGACAAGTGACATTTGAATTGAGATCCTCAAAATTAACCAATCTTATGGCACGACATTTTTTCATCAACTTTAGTTCCTACCTGTGATTAGTTCCCATTTACTGTTTGTCGCAAAAAAAAAATGGGGGGGGGGGTAAAACCCCTTAGAACCATGGTTTCATTTTATCCTATCAAATTCGACATCTCATTAAAGGCATGTAGAGACATTACGTATAAAACTAAAGCTCGGAAGGAAGTAGCAGAGATCGCTGGTACCTCTAGGGAGAGTATAGTTTATTACAGTTAGTTTAATCGGATAATCTGCCAACGAAGCCAGTACGAAACCAAGCACATACCACGTAATGAAGAATTTGTTGATTGCTAGGCTAAATGCGATCTCTTGATTGCTTATGCCATGTCCAATTCAACAGCCTTGATTTTTAAAAAAATGTAAGTGGATTTGATGTCTTTTGAAAGCCAAATAATAAACCTCAACATGATGCGCAAAGAGAATGCGTCAACATAATGGATCGATTCACTTATCCACAAGCCGCACTTTTACGTCCTGTTTCGTGAAAATGTTAAGTAATAACCCTGACTGTGATGATTGTGGATGTGGATCATTACATCATGATCTGTTCTTTACAGGGAAAAATAGGTCCTAAAGGTCTGCCTGGACCTCCAGGCCTGAAAGGAGAACCTGTAAGTGATTATAATGTTTATATCATTATAATAGAGTATAAGTGTGTGATATGATTTAACACACATCTGTCTCTAACAGGGCATGCCAGGCAGAGATGGCAAAGATGGCACTCATGGATTCGATGGTGAAAAGGTAAGCCTGGTTTCTGAAGTGCAAAGTTGATTTTATTTTCCCCTTCGTGTCATAAGTAGTTTTGGGTATCATACTGTGAATGATTTTTGCTAACTGTCCGTCAGGGTGATGGTGGACGGCCGGGAGTTCCTGGAGAGAAAGGGCCTAACGGTTTACCTGTGAGTATTCCGCTTATTCAGACTCATCAGATATTAGTATGGATATTACAACAAGATCAAATGTAAACGATTGATAGTTTCATCATTGCACTATTCACAGTATTGTGTAAGCAGTGTGTAAGTGTGTGTGGGTTTGTTTTCAGGGTTTGCCAGGAAAGGCTGGAGTAAAAGGTGCTAAAGGATTTGTTGTGAGTAACAGTGCTTTTTGTTTGCTATACAATGAAATTCGGATCAATTTAGAACAAGGTTTTGGAAATTTAAATAAAATTAAAGTCCACAGGTGGTATGTTTTGGGCTAGTTTAAAAATAGTCCACAAGAAAAACGGAATTAAATCTAACAAATAAAAAAAAAAAAGGCGGCAAAGACAAACAAAGGGATAGTGTAAGTGTAGAGAGTGCATCTGTGATGTACAGAACCATTGTGTTGAAATCCGTATGACCGTGGTGACCGTGTTTCCCATGATAACAGTGGAAAAATTCATCTTCCTTTTCTTGTGGTCAAATATTGTTGGACTAGTTTCAGATGTAGGGCAGGAAAAGAGGAGAAGGGAAGATGTCTTTGCAGATATGATTGACACTTCTGTGCTATAAGAGTACTCAGTATGTGGCAAGCGGCAAAAATCTTCATAATTAATTCTTTACAGTGTCCATCTGGACGAATGTAAACAGCACAACTCAACCATTTCTATGTGAGTGTTTGGATTATTCAGAATATTCTCAGCCTCAGCCATGCATTAGATATATTTCTGTTCTTTGACTGCATATTAAAGGTAAGACAATCAACTATGGGTGACGTCAAACTTGTATTGGGAAGATAGCTAGACTCTTAAGAACTGTTTGGAACAGATTTTAATAGAATGATAAAGATGTCCAGAGCTATGGCATTTATTTAATTGTAGGTAATCAGAGATGTTGATACAAAATGCTGGCATAATCACCATAATATTTTTTTTTATTATTATTCATTTAGCAGACGCTTTTATCCAAAGCGACTTACAAATGAGTGCACACTCACACACCGATGGTAGCAGAGCTGCATGCAAGGTGCTAGCTTGCCATTGGGGGCAACTTAGGGTTCAGTGTCTTGCCCAAGGACACTTCGGCATGGGATCACCCGGGCCGGGATTCGAACCACCAACCCTACGATTAGTGGATTAGTGGACAACCCGCTCTACCGCCTGAGCCACAGCCGCCCTAATATAATATCTATAATCTAACCTCATAACCTGATCAAATATATCCTCAAATCTAACCAACTAATTGCCATTATGCTCGATTTAAAACACCAATCCCTGATTTTAAATAAACATTTAAACATGCAACTTTGATCCATCGACGTTCTTATGACATGTCGTGTTTTGTCCTGAATTTTGCAGAATATTAGGGAATTTGTTCAACTTTCTAGTTTAAGTACCTTCCATGATGATTACCTGAAATTTATATGACAAAAAACCTAACAGTGTGTTAAACTCTTTCATCACGCAGGGTGATCAAGGAATGATGGGAGAAGCAGGACCAGCTGGAGAACCAGGTATTCCTGTATGTATCTGATTGGCGTCTGTAGACGAACACCTTAGGCATGGTCATGTTTAACTGATAAACCTAGAACAGTTAAATAAATGTGCTCTCTATTACAGCGAAACTCTGAAGCCAAAACTACAGCTGCATGTTTAATTGACAATAGCTGTGTTTCCATCCACGTACTTTTATGCAAATTTTGGGATGCGAATAAAAAAAATCTCCAAAATTCACATTAAAACTTTTATAATTTTTTTATTTGATAAGAAGACATGCACATAAATTATGATGGAAAGACATTTACAGAATAAACACCTTGGTGGGTCATGTGATGTTGCCTCAACAAATCATGTGATTGGATAATTGGCTCAGAAAAGTAAAGATGGTGGAGCGCCAGATGTGCCAGTTTCCCCTGAAGTGACGATTTTGTTCTCTTCCATCTCTCAACACATGGGATGGAAACGGTCATTTATTCGCAAATTATTTATGCGATATTCCAAATTTTTCACATAAGTCAAACTTGGATGGAAAATGGAAAATGTTAAATGGCGCACTTATATAGCGCTTTTATCCAAAGCGCTTTACACTGTGTCTCATTCACCCATTCACACACACACTCACACACCAATGGTAGCAGAGCTGCCATGCAAGGCGCTAAATTGCCATCGGGGGCAACTTAGGGTTCAGTGTCTTACCCAAGGACACTTCGGCATGTAGAGTCATGTGGGCCGGGAATCGAACCGACAACCCGCTCTACCGACTGAGCCACAGCCGCCCTAAGAAACATAGCTAGTGAGGATATTTTAATACATGCTATTTTTAATGTAGTTTTGTTCCACAGTTGTGTTTTACTATGATGTTCTTTGATGTAGTTTTTATTGTAGTTCTGTTATCTTATACTACATAGTTCGTTGTGTCTAATTATACAGTCATTGTTTTATATGTGATGTTTTAAGTTGAGTTGTTTTACATAAATATAACTATTTTAGTATTTGTTTTACTGTGGAGATCATGATTGTTTTGCCATGCAATTTTGTAGTTAATTTCTAGTATGTAGGTATGTTTTTCTTTTATATGGTGAGTTTTACTATGTGGTTATTGAAGTATGTTTTACTGTGTAAATATCTTCTACTTATAGAAGTTATGTAGGAATTTTTATATTTGTAGCTACATTTTTTCTATATAGTTATTGGCTTGTGTTTTTACTATGTAGTTAATACAGTTATTTTTTAAATATGTAGTTATATTTTATCCATGTCATTTAATTCATTATATAGTTTATTTTTACTATATGGTTATGTTTGTATGTTCTGCTTTTGTTTATTTTTTTAAATGTTTATTTACCATTTCCAATATACTTATCTAGCTGGATTTATATACAGTAATATTATGTTGTGTCGGTATGTTTCACCATAATTTGTAGTAATTCTTTAAGATGTAGTTAAGTGTACATCGTTTATATTGTTTTTGTTTGTAATTATAGTATGTTTAAGACTGTACTTACAGTTTATATTTTTGCACCTATCGAATATTATATAGTTGATTTAGCTGAATATTATATATTTTATTTAGCTATGGACTTTTATATCATTTCTTTTATGATGTGGTTATTTTTTTCAAAGCTTTTACTATGTAGTTAGATTTTATTATGTAGCCATGCCATTGTAGTTACGCATTTTTACTATGTGGTTCAATTTTACTGTGGATTTTATTCCATGATTGCACTAATCCTTATTATGAGCTAGACAATAACATTGCTGTAGTAAGATAATGCTAAATACATTGTTTTGGATCCAAGAAGGACTTTTTCTTACCTCCTCTAACAGGGTGAGATTGGCATTCCAGGAGAAAGAGGTGAAGCAGGACCCAGAGGCATCGCTGTAAGTACATTATAAAACAGTAAATAGTAAAACTGTAGTGTAAAATATTACAATTGAAATGAATTTTAAGTACATTGAATTTTACATTGAACTACACGTAAGTGTAGTTGTTCTTTTTTAGTATTGCCTAAACTAAAATATTCCTATTTTGTACAAGTTGTTGAGTTCATGCTGATAAATGTTGTTTCAGCGCTTGTAACAACATAAGTTAATATATCGCTTAGTCATTACATTGTCCTCCTGGAAAATGCTAGTTAACTAACGACATTAATTAAAACAAGTCCCTTTATATAGTACCTCTCTTGAAACAGTGATGTACTTTGTCTAGTTGAGTTAAATTTAGGCAAATTGTGCAATTTCTTTACATTGTAAATCTCATCCAGTTAAATATGACAGGTGTATATTTCATATAGACAATGTTTTGCTTTTTTCCTGTGTTCATACCCTTATTTGTTCGTGGTGGGACTGAACTTAGGATAAGCGGTATAAGATAGATGGGACTGATCTTTGTGAGGAATTACCTCGAATATACAATAAAGGAATAAAAGGAACAATCATAAATGTTATGTTCAGCTGTTTATCCACTGAAAAAAAAATACATCTTAGCAAGTGTAAATACCTTAATTATAGTCAAATATAGTCAAATCTATCAAGTATTTCCTATTATAAAGAGTACAATTCAACCTACTTCAAGCTATTTGTACTCATTTCAAGCTTGAAATATTCTTGCTCTATTGCCAGATCATTTTAATTTAATTTTAAGCATTTTTTTTCCAAGAAAGAAGAAAAATTTATCTGTTAATTGAAAAAGAAAACTACAAGCTTGAAATGAGTAAGAATGTCCAGAAATAGGTGCAATGATCTTATATTTGGTTTATTGTAAATCATATAATAAGAAATACTAGATAAATTGGACTATTTTCACTTGCTAAGAAAACCACAAGGGCAAATTCCCTTTTAACCTTATTCTGATTGTGTTTCGTCTCCTGAGGCATGCTAAATTCTTTTTGGAAATGAGATGAATAGCAGTGGGCAGGTGGGAAGAACAGAGTTATTGCTCCAGCAGAATATCTGCTTATTTATCTGAATAAAACAATAGATCATGATGGCTTGTGATTGGAGGTTCATACAGGTCAAGTGTTGCTAAGCAACAAAGGATTATATCTGTAATATCATGAAAAATATTCAGAATGACACTTAGACAATATAAGTGAACTGTACAATAAATGGTATTTTTCATGGAGAGGGCAAGATTACGAGTGGTGAGACATACGAGTCGTCTTTTACAGCTTCTCTCACATTCTACTTCAAGTATTATGTTTATTGCGACTGTAAAACGTGATTAATTTGTTGTTGGAAAATCATGAAAATACTATACATTTCACTGGTCTTCTGGAACAGGACTGAAGTTAAGCCAGTAAACACTGTGTGTGTGTGTGTGTGTGTGTGTGTGTGTGTGTGTACACTTCTCATCTAATTCGAACATTACAGCTTAGCGTATGTGTAGCATGAGAGGAATGTACTCACAAAACGTTTCACTTCCACATCTGCAGATTTACAATGAGACAGCACGTAATCTGGATGTAGTTCATGATTAATGAAGGAAATTGAAGCAAAGCAGACAGCCAACTCTGTGCTTGGTGAACAAGCAATAGAGCTACAGCATCTTCCTACATGTAACCTGGAAAAAAGTCTTAGTGTTTAAATGCTATCTTTTAATAGAGAGCACTGAATGTACAGAGCATTATCAGTGAGCGTGGTCATTAAAAATAAAATAAGTGTGAGAATGCCATGACTTTTGCACACACACACACACACACAAAGGTATTCGCAAGTGTGGAGCAGTATCAGCAAGTGTCTAGAGAAACTGTCATGTGTGAGAGAACTTTTCTGTGAGCACTGAGACACGTGCACTTCCTTTCCCCTTCGGGATTCAGGGTCTACACTTTGCTGTGCTGATTTTTATTGACAATGTGCACTGATACTGCGATACTCATTATATACATGTTAAATGTTAATTAGTGGTTCGTGGGAGGGTCATGATGGTTTAGTGGTTAGCACGTTTGCCTCGCACCTCAATGGTTGGGGGTTCGAGTCCCAGCTCCACCCTGCATGTGTGGTATTTGCATGTGCTAGTGTAAATACCTGTGCTTCGAGGAAACCCTGTGCTTCGTGGGTTTCCTCCGGGTACTCCAGTTTCCTCCCCCAGTCCAAAGGCATGCATTTTAGGCTGACTGGCTTCTCTAAAATGTGAATGTGTGTGAGATTGTGTCCTGCGATGGGTTGGCACTCTGCCCAGGGTGTCCCCCGTCTGGGATAGGCTCCAGGCTCCCAGTGACCCTGTGTGGGATAAGCGGTACAGGAAATGGATGGATGGATAGAAGATGCCAAGCTACATCATTTCAGCTATTGGCTATTGTTGGTTCTTCGTGGCTATCGGTATGGCACTGGTATCACTTTGTAACGCCAGAAGTTAGTTATTAGAGAAGACTTGGCTATTTGAGTACTGCTTAATTGGTTAACCATTATGTTACAATCATATAGGAGATTGATTTTTCTTTCAGGTTTTCATATAAGAGAACAGACTGTACCAAGTACATCTTTCCTTCAGTGCTCTTAATGTTTCTGATTCACGTCTTGTGGTGATTTTGCAGGGAGGCATCGGCCTAACTGGAAATCCAGGACCTCAGGGAGTCAAAGGATTCCAGGTTGGTATTAAATCAATATTATAAAAAGACTGGATCTAGAAAGACTGTTGATTGGTAGATACAGTCGAAAATAGTTATGGTAAAATTAGCATAAACATCAATTCGTATGTATGTGAACTCAGAGTTAGCATGAGTTCAGTAAATGTATAATAACAATACCGTGTTGTGAATAACAGGGAATTAAAGGTGCTATTGGAGAGCCCGGTCTTCCAGGTCCAACCGGATTCAGAGGAGACTTTGGAGAGAGGGTAAGTGAAGAGGCATATTACATATTTTATGTAATCAGACTATGACTAATATGCTCTCTCAGAACATTTTGGTGAAATGACATGAGAAGACGGACAGGTTTGTTTACTTGTTACTTTTTAATATTTATTTATGACTAATTTATATTTTGATTGACTTATGAGGTCACAAGTAAATGTCTATCATGTGATCACTATCCAGCATGTAAATTAAGAATCAGTTTTAACGTAATATAGCTCTTAATCTGATTATTCACTTAAGATTTGATTAGTGGATCAAATCCACATCACACATACACATAAGAACATACACATCGCAAATTTTATTTCCTTCCCTGACACTGTACATACATATTGTAGTACTGGATGAGCTTTAACTTCTAACTAGACATATACAATGTGACCAGCAGTATAGCTGTGTGTAACAAGGTGCTTCAAATCCCCAAAAGGTACTTTGTCGGGTCCATTTCCATTTATGGACTGTAGTCAGTACTTGTATCCTACATGGATGTGAACATCTCTAAAGTATCATCGTACAGGAATAAAACATCCATACAGTATACATTTGTGTTGAACATATTAAAGAGAACGGATGAGTTTCAGCTGTACTCTTATCCCAGTCTCTAGCGGTTCTATTTGAAATAATCTACTATAATTAATTTTATAACTACTGAAGGAAGTATACAGACTGCTTTAAATCATACAGAATGCCATCCCAAACATATACATATAGAATTTTCTTCATGAAAATGCAATTTTACATTAAATAAACCAGCACAGGAGGATACTGTTTCTCTTACTCGGGTTGAACTGTGCCATGTTTTCATAAAAATTTTAGACGAGACATCTAACAAAGGCAGCTCCTGTGCAGGGAGCGGGGAAAAGAACAAAGCTTGGCCTTGTAGAGCACCACAGCCTGGAACACACACACACACACACACACACACACACACACACACAGAAAAAAATTAATTCATCTATCTGCCTCTCTTTGATTCTATCAACCTCTCACAGGGTCCAACAGGAGCTTCAGGACCAAAAGGCGAAATTGTAAGAATTTTTCTGCTTAATTTGGCAATTTTTTATAATTATTAAATTTTTTTACAGTGCATCTGTCGCCTTATATCTTTGATGTGAGTGTGTGTGTTTATTATACACGTTCCTGTCTTTTTTGTTTCGTCTAGGGAATGGCTGGAAGTGATGGCTTGCCTGGAGAGAATGGAGAAACGGTATGTGTGTGTGTGTGTGTGTGTGTGTGTGTATGTGTGTGTGTGTGTGTATATATATATATATATATATATATATATATATATTATAGTTTTTTTTTTTATTATTTAAGAGAGAGAGAGGTTTATCTGAGTACTGACGATGCTTGGATATAAAATACAGTAGTTTAAAATGAACATCTTTTCCTTTCAGGGTCCATTTGGTCCTCCTGGCCAAAAAGGAGGGGTGAGTATAAATTCGTAAAAGTTTAGCAATCAGTATTTTTCGGATTGTTGCGGCCAAAAATTCTGGATTTTGTGCGCTTTTTTTTTGCGGAAAACTACTTGAATTGGCTAAATCTTAGTTGCACAAAACACAAACAAAACAATATTTGTTGGTAAATGAGACCTTTTAGCTGTACTCATGTTGGACGCATGTGATTCGAAGAGGACTTTGACTGAATGCGCGTTGTGATGACGTCACATGACGTGTCTTGGCAAAGATCTGCATTAATTCTCGAAAATTTTAAGGATTTCAATATCCTCAGTATATTGTGGAGTTTGCTTGATTTTGCGTTCATTTCCGCGATCGCAAAATACTGGATATACTGATGAATGATGGCTGTGATGGAATACCATGATAAAGAAAAAAAATACCTCTTCGAATCTGATTGGTCAGAAGGATCGGATTCGTTTTATATAACCATATGGTTAGGACATGAGTTACAGCTGTAGCTTAAACAAAAGGGTTATAATGCAATTGTTCTAATACATTATCGTTTCTATAGTGACAGCTCATACACAGGAACTTGTATGGCGGACGCTCAGCATAATCTAAGACTAATAATGGAAGGAGTCTCCAGTGTCAGCGCTTTATAATTGGCACTGTGCTTTGTAAATGTTCCCGATTTTCAGGACAGAGGAGTTTACGCTTTCTGGTTTCTTGGTAAAATGACGAGATAAAAGATTTTTTAGTCTCGTTAATGTCAAGAGAGAGAGACAAACCTAGGGAGGCTAGGGAGAGACTGACTGTTTATAGCACGAGGGTAACCAGGAACTCACTTACAGTATCTCACAGTTGTTCCGACATTGCATGTAAATATAAACAGATAAAAAGTGCAGTGTGTCACTAAGTAGTTCATTCATTATTGTAATCATTGGTAAAAGCACTGTAGTGTATATATATATATATATATATATATAAAATTTTAGAAGATGGATATGCCATGCAACAGTTCTAAACTGTGCCCATTTTATATTTTCAGAAAGGATATTTTCTATAGTTTATATTTTTCTAATTCTGTTTATGTTTACAATGTAAAAGTCATGGAATTGATAAATGAAAATGATTATGCTCAGTAAAACTATTTTGTTCCTAAATTGAATGGTTAAACTGTATTAAATTTTAATTTTAAACAAATTGTCAATTTTAGCATTAAGACAAATACTACTACTACTACTAATCATCATCATCATCATCATCATTATTATTGTCAGTTTAGTTATTAATAGGCAGCCCTAATTCTTTTTAATGAATTAAAAAGAGAACATGTTCCATCTTTGTAAAAGGCTTAGTATATCAGTATTTAGTTTTAAACTACAATACAATACAATAATGTGTGTTGTTCACACAGCGATTATATATGGAGAAGATGGCACCAATTGCGTTTTATTTATCATCAGCTTATTTAAAAAAAAAAAGCACCTGATTATTTTGTGTGTGAACAAGGACAGAGACAGAAAGTTTACACTTCAGTTCAATTAGTAGGGTCATATTTATGTATTTAATATTTCCCTTAAATATTACCACTTTCAATTAATATCTGACACACCCAGACAATATAATGAATGATTTTTAAAAAAATGTAAAAATATTATTATTTTATGTTTTAGCCAGGGAAGCATGGCGAGCTTGGTCCTAAAGGTGTAACAGGGCCACAGGGGGAGACCGGAGCAAGAGGGTTCCCTGGAAAACCTGGTTTGATGGGCTTCCATGGAGAACCGGGCCCTCCTGGTGTTGCTGGAAAGACTGGTGTATCTGTAAGAAGCCAATCAAGCTTTAATTTTTTAAGTTTTATTGGGAATATATATTTTAATGGTGTTGTTTCTTTTAGGGAAATCTGGCGAGCGAACAACATATCAGAGAACTGTGTGGCTCAATGATCGATGGTGAGATGGAAATTCTTTATATTACCATTGGCAAGTTTAAATTAAAGGCTAGCTTCAGCATGTTCTGCTTAGAAATAACTAGCTTTAGGAATAGTGTCAGCTAGCTTAATATGCTAATAATACAATCCAAACATGCCATCTCAGCCCAGATTGCCCAGCTGGCTGATCGTCTGAGGAGGCCGTTATCTCCGGGAGCTGTGGGTCGACCCGGTCCGGCTGGACCTGCTGGAAAACAAGGAGAAGCAGGAGCGATGGGACTTCCTGGAGCTCCCGGTCCGCCAGGCTACAGAGGACTTCCAGGAGATCTTGGAGATCCTGGTCCTAGAGGTGAGGAGAAAGAAGAGTGTTTATTCAGTTATTTATTAAGTGTTCTGTATTGAGAGAAGCCCCTTTTTTAAAAAATCCCATTTTAAGAGAAGAAATTTACAGATTAGACACTAATGGTGTTATGATCAAATTCTTGTAGGTGATCTCGGTGAACAGGGTGATAAGGGACCTGTTGGAAAAGCCGTTGATGGGCCAGTTGGAGACCAAGGAGAACCAGGTACGACTGATATTGTGTCAACATTAATCACAATAATTTCGAAACAATTTATCTTTCTAGACCAGGAGGACATGCTCGGATGTTAATCATTAAGGTTTATAATCCATGCTGAATATAAAGCAAATCTGACGTCACACTTTTGTAGCAATTCTAAATAGGCAGCATGATTAACAGCCTTTCTAATAAATCACGTTGTACTTAGACGTTAGCGTTAACCTTGCTGCTGTTCCTAACCTGCTTTTTACTGCTGTATTTACTTCAGGTGCTTTAACAAAATTATATTCTCACTTAAAATGAATTACAGAAGAAATGTACTCTTTCTTCCTTGCCTTGTCTTCTTTCTTTTTTTCTGAAATTTTTTTGTTTTTCTGCCTTCGTTCAGTCTAACCTTCATGCCTTCTTTTTTTCTCTCTTTCTTGTTTTCTTTCTTACCTTCATGTCTTTCTTCCTTGCCTTGTTTCTTTCTTTCTTGTTTACTTGCCTTCATTCTTTCTCTTTGTTGTTTTTTGCCTTCTTTTAATCTTACCTTCATTTCTTTCATGCCTTATTTCTTTTTTGCTCTTACTTTGTTTTCTTTCCTTCTTTCTTTCATGTCAATATTTAGTTTCTTGCCTTCTCTGTCTTTCTTGCCTTGTTTCTTTCATTTGTCTTTCCTTTTTTCTGTCTTGTCATCTTTCTTGTCAGTTTTTCTTTATTTCTTTCTGTCTTTTTCTTTTTTTTTTACCTTCCTTTCTATTTCCTTATTTTCTTTCTCACCATCACCATGTACCCACTTCCATTCTTTCTTTCTCCCCTTGAAAATCCCCCCTAAGACTTTCGAGTTAGCTCTCAACAAGGAAATATAAAAATGGTACTAAAAACTCATCTGGAACTTAAAGACAAATAAAAAAGTATTCTACAAAGCCAGTTACTCAATTAAATAATGGATCAAAGAGCTGTGTATAGAATATAACCACCAGTTACCTGATGGTCTGACAATCTGATCTTACACAATATTTAAGTGAAAGATCTAACCATTCTGATCACCGCTTTGCTATCACATATAGAGTACATTATCAGTGTGTTTTCTTTCTTCAGAAAATGATACTCACCCTCTCTCTGCCTTACAGGTCTCCAAGGAGTACACGGCATTGTTAAAGATGGACGTGACGGCGCACCTGGAGATCCAGGTAAGCCCGGAGAACAGGGCAGGGCGGGCAACACTGGGCATCAAGGACCCCCAGGAATCTGTGACACAACAGCCTGCCAGGGCGCAGTGCCTCACGGGAAATCATCCAACCCTAAAAACCATTAAACATCGACGCCTTCGCCTTTTAAATACACGCCTGCACCCCAAGGAACGAAGAACAAACAAGATTTTTTTTTTAATCTGGGGGAGGGGTGAGAAAAAATTACTGATCATCTTTGGAGAACTGCAAATGTTGAATAGGACGAATAGGAACGAGATGAGAGACCTTCAAGCCGAGACTTGACCGATGACATCTAAAGAGTAAGAGCTTGAAGTACCAATTTGTGTAGAAAAAAAAATATTACTGGAATGATGAAAACTGGTCAGATATGCACGTGTGCGTTAAAACAAACAAACAAACAAACAGCTACTCTTTTCCTCAATGTCTGTTAGCATAAAATCTCTATGTACAGAATACTGTAAAGCAACAACTGTGACTTTCCTGATGGTCATAAAAAAAAACCACACACACACACACAAGTGGTTCTTTTGGACTGAAAAGAACAAATTCATCCTCGAATTCTGTTGGAGAAAAAGAGAACTCGTCAACTCTGACACCGGAGCGTCACTCAGTATGTTGAATAATGTTGTATATTACTTTTCAGTACATTTGTTTTTTTTTAAAAAAAAGCAGATTGTCAATCTGTTTGTATTGTTTCAACTATTTTTCCATTTAAAAAAAAAATGTGTTTGAAAACATCCCAATTTGACATAAAATGAAATAAAAACAACCCTGAAAGCATCAATTCAGATGCTTGACGAACTGTTACTCAACGATAAACTCCGTGGGGGTTTTCAACACGTCCCACTATGTGTACCGGTGCTGTAAACTATTAAATATCCATGACTTTAAGTACTATTTATTATGTCTGGTTGACTGTTGTATGTACGGTGAGACGATACAGCACCGTGTTGTAAGAAATAAATACTGAATAAAGCCACTTTTCAGTAAAAAAAAACTAAACGTCACTCTTCTCTCAGACGTCTAGTCTGTTAGCCGTTCATATGGAGGAAGAAAAAAAATGCATAATACATAACCATTTATTTAAAAAAACAAAGGTTACAGTACAGTGAAAGGTTTTTTTTTTCCTTATATATAATATAATATATTCCTGCAAACAGGAATCTTCAATAAAACCTTAATAGAACAGGAATATCATTTTACTTATATAAAACACTTAACTATATGACACTATAAGCGTCCAACTTAAATTGTTTTAGGGGAAAACGACGCCAGCAACGGTTTGAAATTTGCACTATAAACGCACAATTGAGTCAGGTTTTATAAAAACAACTGTAGGTAGAACTTGATATAATCTGTAGCTGAGAAGACAGATAACCAGGGTTATATGGGTAAGTTATGGGCTAAACTAAACTATTGACGTGACGGAATGAACATAAGAATATAAAATGCAACCTTTTTATAAGGAAAACATGAATTGTACATTAGGAGAGGAACGGTTCCCGTTAATTTGCTGAAGTTTTTTTTACAATAGAGACTATGCAATGTAAGTCAACTTCCTTCTTATATAAATGAAACAATACATCAAGAAGTGTATCACCAATAAGTAAGTAAGTAAGTAAGTAAATAAATAAAAGGTCAAACTGTAACTGTAATGAAAAATTTGATCGAATGCAAGCGCCTGCTATGGGAGTAGAGTTGAAATGAAGATAAGTCACTCCTTTGATGTAGCGTTCTCGCACTCTGCGGCATCGTTAGCGCAGCTCGGCTTGATCCGGACGCCGGTTTTCCCGCAGAACGTGTTTTGAAATCCCTGAAGCAGAAGAGAACATCGAAAAACCTTGAAATCCATCAAGATTGAATGTAACGAATACTTTAAAAATACTGGACTGTATATAAATACTGTATATATGTATACACACACATGCACAACATTCTCTTTATTAGGAACACCTGTGCCTGCGATTATCCCATCAGCTAATCGTGTGTCTTCAGTTATGTTCACATCAAACATCAGCCTCTAGAGATAACGTAGAATATTGTGGAGGGGGGAGGAACGTCTGTCTGTCTGTGTGTCTGTCTGTCTGAAACGCCATGTCGATTGGCTCCACAGTGGATACAGTAACTCAAATAACCACTTTTTACAACCGTGTTGAGCAGAAAAGCAGAACACGTAAAATCTTAAGGCAAGTTACTTACAGTGGCAGAAGACCACATCAGCTTCCACTCCACTCAGCTAAGAACAGGACTCTGAAGCTACAGTGGACACAGGATGGACACTTACCTACGGTCTTTTTCTTCTAATCATGTTTTTTTTGTCGTTCTGATGTTTGATCTGAACCTTAAAACTTTAGAATGAAATCAAAATGGAAGTTTTGTTTCACTTTATTGCTCGGGCTCACTTAGCTCGGGCTGTGAAGTAAGCTAAACGCTACTGGCTATTTAAAAAGGGCGAGGACTTGATGTGTCCAAGGAACTTTACGGGAACTTTAACTACACTCTTGACCTGTATTTTTGATTGGATAATTGCATGAATAGTGCAGGAGTGTGTATATTATACAGTATCTCACAAAAGTAAGTACACCCCTCACATTTGTGTAAAGTAGTGAGTGTACAGCTTGTGTAAGTGTAAATTTACTGTCCCCTCAAAATAACTCAACACACACACATTAATACAATATTCCTTTCAAATATATAGAGAGAGTATATGTACTCTAGTGCAGTGTAACCACAGTGTGTGTAGTGGTTTGTGTAATCATTTTATATGCAGAATAAGGAAGTGATTTTCTATCATGTAGACCCTGGACCTGTTTCAGGGAGTCTCCGTAGATCTCTCTGATATATTTGAGATAGGCAGTTGTCCACTGGAGAGTCGTGGCTTTGTCGGTCTCAGCGTTGCAGAACGGCACCAACATGTTCAGCTCATCACAGCACAGGCGAATTCTCCTCCTGAAAATAAGTACAAGTGTCTTAGTCCTCAAACTTGGTGTCATTCTTAACACTTAAGTGTATGTATTTTTTTTGCTGGATGCTCTAAAGTTCTGAAACTGATCCAAATGACAAAGTGCACCTCACAACATGCAGTAATATTCGCCTATTTTGTTTGTTGGCTTTTATTTGTACAGGACCGGATACCTCTGCATTAAACAGCATCCCTACCTGCGGTCTCTCTCCTTGAGGTTGTGTATCTCTTTGCGCTCTTTAATCTCTAAAGGAAGTCGGGTTCTTCGACAAACTGGTTTCCATTTTCCTGAGCCCTTCATTATATTGGGGTCCCGGGCTCGCAAAGTCCGGGCTCCACGCGTCCTGGCTCTCTTCACTGCTTTTTGCACGCCCTCATCTTTTATAACGAGAGAAATTTCAACAAAGAACAGAAGAACGAGATTATAGTCCTGCCGGCTCAGACAGAAATCCTAATCAAAGTGTTTATATAACATGTACATAAAGAAGGGGTTGTTTTTGGTGGATATTCAAGAAGTTCCCGGAGTAAATGTTATAAAACAGTAAAATATTGAAAAATCACAGCAATACATTTCTACAACATGGAAGCGAGTGAGTTTGTTTGTTTTTTTTTTATTTCTGACACCCACTTTCCATGTTGATGACCTGCTCTTCAGTAGTCACGTCAGTGTATATGATACACGGGGATTTCGGCACAAAGTTGGCACTCTTACTGACGCTGGGGTTCTTTGCTGAATGTTTGCTGCCCTCCAACATCTGAGAGAAGTGACTGAACCTCTACAACATAATCAGAGCGACTTAACGAAGTAAAAACAGCCAAACGAAACACATACAGGAAGTATACAGTGGTGTGAAAAAGTGTTTGCCCCCTTCCTCATTTCCTGTTCCTTTGCATGTTTGTCACACTTAAGTGTTTCGGAACATCAAACCAATTTAAACAATAGTCAAGGACAACACAAGTAAACACAAAATGCAATTTGTAAATGAAGGTTTTTATTATTAAAGGTGAAAAAAAAATCCAAACCATCATGGCCCTGTGTGAAAAAGTGATTGCCCCCCTTGTTAAA
>JAFFST010047942.1:101017-111429 GCA_022414735.1 Noturus placidus | reverse complement strand
TTTGATGTTCCGAAACACTTAAGTGTGACAAACATGCAAAGGAACAGGAAATGAGGAAGGGGGCAAACACTTTTTCACACCACTGTAAATAAACAAACAGAAAAGATCAAACTAATGTGTACTTAAGAAATAATCTACTCAGCCTTGTTTTAATGATGCTGGCGTCTGGAACTACATTTGAGCTTCGTGGTCTTAAGTGGTTTGTGTATTTAATGACTAATAAAAGCACAAAACAATTTGTTTAAACTAAATTATCAATTATATCCCTTATGATCACCATTTGAGGAGTCTACACTAGCATTTGGATATCTGATTGGACAACCTGACACCAAAGGTACAGTCATGCTTGTGTACTGTGGCAGTAACTGTATAATGATGATCAGTATCTGGTATTAGCTAATAATCAGATTTCTTATGTGTATAGTAAAAATATTGGAAATGGGGCTTTCCTAGCCATCACTTTCCATGAAGAACACAAGGAACAAAAGATCCTGGTTCATTAACTCCAAGCAGCAATGAGTTAATTCTGTGTGTGTTGGTGTTGATACTTAAATGGTAGTTTATTGTAGCTCTGCTGTTGGAGTTTTTAAAGCCTCAGCATCACTTCTGCTTTGAAAAACTGGTCCGGTGACCAAAAATCTCCAACCGACTATGATGCTTTGATCAGAAATCGTTCCTGATGAAGCTTGGGGTAAAGAGGGCTAGAAGCTTGTGTAGAGCAGGGGTTACCAAACTTTTGGGGCAAATGACCTCAAATAGACAATATAAACTCTCTGCGTTCCCAAGCCTCGATCTCCTTACACTTTTACGGTCACATTTGAACATTTTATTACTGTAACGTAACTCGAAAACAGTCGCTCAAGAAGAGCGAACTTATATTTTCCGACACAGTTGTTTAAAAAGTCAGGTATGTCTGAAGGCTACAACACAGGTTCATAAATATTCAAAAACTAACTGGAGTGTTTCTGTTGTTGATTTCCTACAATATTGCTGTCAGGATAGTAAATTATATCTATTTTTTAAATAGCACATACACTTAATTTAAACATGGCTTGATTGACGCCATTTGTAAATCAAGCGACCCCTAGTGTAGAGCATCACAGTGACCTGTACAGCAGGTGTAGCTGATAAAACCAGCCAATGAACATAGCTCCAAGGAAAGTGCAACTAATAAATTATCGACTCGGGATATCTGAAAACATGTAGATGTGTTAAACACGGTAAGGAAAGCCATAACTGGGATAGATAACTGGGATGCAGCTGGTTACACATCTGTAATAATCTGAAAGATAGAAGCGAGGGGATTTATAAATGGGCTGTTAATAAGGGATCGGACCAAGGATCGGACAGATGACATCCAGAGCTGCTTAAACACGCTGCACAAACTCTCCATTCAAAAATATAAAAGAACAAGATTTCTGTAAATTTAATGGAAAAATAATGAAACTATGAACCTAAAATCTGATTCCGAAAGTGAGGAAAAATTCATATGGGGAATCCCCCCCCCCGATAAATGGTGTATGTTGGCGTTTTCAAAAGAAAAACAAACAGAAACAAAAAACTGACATTAGCCTAGCCTACTTCCTGGGTGTGCAAATATCAACAGGTAATTGATGTTGTTAAGAACAAACCAAGCCATGGTGTGATGCCTTCTATACCAAGATAAGATTACCTACTATTTAGGTATCTAGTTACTTCCTGTCTGAATAAAAGTTCGTATGTTCTGCTGCACTTTTCTACACTTGGCTGCTGTCTCCATTTCTTACAGACTGAGCTGCTAAAATATATCAACAAACTTGTGTTGAGTCTGTGAGCAACCAAGTGTACAACTGGGGGGGGACACCTATTTTCCTTAACATACGGAAATATATCAAAAAGGAATAGACATAAATAGTATAGATGAAGAAAGGACAGATCCGTTGGCAGGGTTCATTAAAAGGGGTCATATAGGAAATATTTTGTACTGTATATTGGGGGGACAGATTGGTATTTCCTCAACATGGGGGTGGGGGGTACACGACCCCCCAAAGAATGCGTGGTTACACCCATGAAAGTAACAATTTGCAAATCGATGTTTTGCAATCGACTGAGTGTAAACTGAAATGTCCAGTGTATTTTCAACAATCTGGTGATTTCTTTGGTGCAGCTTCAGGCCTGTGAGTTCTTAATAAATCGTTTGCATTTTTATATTAGTTACATTGTGAAAGACAGCTTTAAATATTGACCTATATATATATAAAAAGCTCAAAAAGATATATTTTTGCCCTGTATATTAAAGATCAGGTTTTATTCCCCCCAAAAATAAGCGAAACCATGCTAGTTAAATTATTAATCCATGCAGGACTGGCATAAAATATTTGACAATTGGCCTTTCACAAAAGATACCAAAGGAAATTCCCTTAACTTAGTCACATAGCCAATATTCTGTTGTAACCCAACGGAGAAACAGTAGTTTATTCAGTAGATTAAAATTGGGTTTCTCAGTTGTTCTGATAGCGATGTCCGCTCCTGTTTACTGCTAATCTTATTGGCAAAATTGTTTCCTAAACATCCTTAGATAATGAAGGGTTTATCGCTTCCTAGAAGGTTCTACGCTGTCCGAAAGCGAATCTTGAAAGTGTAGGGCTCTACATGGGAAGCTTTAAAAGATTCCTCTAGAGATTTTAAAGTGTAGCGGTGTGAAGAATTCAAACAGGATAAGTAAACAGGTATCCTGTAAAACAAAACAGCATCGATGTTATAGTAATTAAAAAATATGTATTAAGTCTGAAGACATAATCAATAGAAATGTATAAAATGGTGTACTCTGTCTGTTCCCCAGTTAAGTGAGAAAACTAAGCACCACTAGAGGGGAGTAGTAAGCTATGCAAATGAATGGCACTCAGACCTGGTCCTGGATCAGCACTAGAGCAAGGAGTTTTGTTCGTTTCTCTGCTGTAATGAAGAAATGGTGGAACATGCTGTAATATGTATTCCAGAAAGCTGGGTTAAGAGCTCTGTGAGAAGTACAAAGCTTTGACTGAAAATTCAACACGTGGAACTGAAATAACGACATATTAGATACAGATCTACGACAGCACATCAGACACGGCTAGGTGTGGAAGCACATCTGGACATAGGTGAGAATGTAGAACACCTACTGGAAGCATTTCTGTAGTGTAAGCTTTAAAAATAAATTAAAATAAATATGCATGACTAACTCCAGTCTTGCCTGGATGAAAAACAATCCTTTGCCATGACTCGCCATCTCCAGAATTTCGAGTTTTATCCTGCATCTTCTTGCCGCCCATGCGGAGTCCAGAACCAGCAGAGACCGGTGACGTTTGCGCGCCATCTTCATCACCATTCAGCACTCAGAGACGTTTTGAGTTCCAGAACATCCAGAGCAAATCCATTTAAAAACCATTGTGGTGTTGCGCCCAGTGAATGACGATAGATGGTAGGTGTACCTAATAAACCGGCAACCCATGAGTTTGGGGTTATTTAAAAAAAAAAAAAAAGGGTGCTAAATATGAAATGCCAGCATGTCCATACTCTTGCGGATGATTTCAAGATGCATTACTTTTGCTCCATTTAAAATGTTTTTTTTTAAAACAATTGATTTTTTAAATGTTATGTTTGTAGGCTAGTGTGAAAGATAAGTGGAACCACAGACATTCGAAAGAAGAAATATCTGAAAAATTGTTTTGCTGCCAAGTTTTACTGCACAAACAGAGGACAAGTTCCTTTATTAGTGCCGTTCTGATCAGTCATTCACAACTGCTCAATGCTTTTATCTGATCTAAGATATCTTTGCTGGTGTACAGAACATCAACAATGTGAAGAGTGTAAATCTCCTGGCTTGAGAAGGTCTGTATTTGCTTGTTATATAGGCATCATTACTTTTCAGTATGGAAATGGTATAGGGTCTTACTGTGAACATGGCAAGTTCTCAAAGATTTCAACGGCTTAACTTGAGAAGACTTGAGTAGTAATTTGACCATTCCAGAATTAAAAGAAATTGCCAATTTCTACACAAGCAAGAACGTAGAGGAAATGGAAATATATCTGGGATCCGGTGTCAAGCCGTGTTACGTTCTTTCGGAAATTAATCTCGATATAATAGTTTTCAAGGCCTAAAGTTCTCCAGAAGCTTTTTATTATTATTATTATTATTATTATTCATGTATATGAATAGAGTCATGTAGAGTGGTGTAAACTTGATGTGATATAAAAACTCGAGCAGGCTTGAAAAGTTGGAGATGGAAGAGCTTCTCTCCATCTCCATCAGAAGTGTGGAGATGGCAAGACGTCCCTGACGTGTTGAGAAGTTTTCTGGTGTTTCGTAGTATGTCGGTAAGTCATATCAGGTCTACGCATGTTCTCTTGATCTGTAGTCGAGTGTGTTGTGGTGGACTGTGGTGATGCAGTAAAAATGTGAAGGGTTAAAGGGCTGAAGTGAGAGGCGATCATCGATCATCAAAGCAAGAACATGGGATTTGTGGAGAGGAGACTGGGGGGGGGGATATTTATGAATGTGCTTGGAACCCGTAGATCACCTCTTGTGGTTATAGTTGTAGCTTTTGCTTGTTTTTATATGTAAATGACCATATAAAACTTGATTGCTGTTTGCATTCATTGGTTTACTCCTGGGATTTTAACTTGGGGATGAATGCATCAGAGAAAGTGAATTTCCTGGGCGATAAAGTCGCAAAACATATAACACCAAGTATGACATTAGTCATAAAGGACTAATCATTTTCTATTAGAACCCACTTTTCATCTGAGACCATACGCATGAATACTAGTGTATCGAAGTGAACGTTTCAAGGCTACACATTTCTTCAAGTGCATTTCAGGCTACAAATGTGGGATGCTACGTCCATAACTCCGTCTTTTAAACCTTTCGGGTCCGTCTAAAGGACTCAGAGTTTATGAGAAAAGGAGGATTGACGTTAAAATGTTGCCTGGATCCGCCTGGATCCACCTGGTGGTGTTCACGTGGTGTTCACGTGGTGCTTTGCTTTTTGCTCCAGGACCCCACACACAGCGTAGTTGTCACTTCAACAAGAAACATCCACATGGTATGAAGAATAACAGACCCAAATACACTGGATGACGTTTACCGACTGGTACCGAGCAGCAAGTATGTTAGGGAAAAAAAGCTCGACAGGTTCTAATGCATTAGATTAAAATACACTACCAGTTCAAAAGGTGTTTCACCCACCCCCTGCTCCAAGAAGTTCTGAAATGATAATTTTCTAATATTTCAGAAGACTTAAGACATTAATACTATGAAATAACACGTATGGAATCACTTACTGACGAAGAAGTGTGTTAAACAAAACAAATCAATAACTAGTTTAAACTTTAATTATTAAACCGTAATCCTTGTGGCATGAAGCACTTCATGAGGAGCTTCAATCGCTCTGGAGGCTTTTCTTAACCTTCTCAAATAAACCTACTGAGCATTTTCTTTCGTTTGTTTGGGAGAAATAAATGTATCCATGGGTGATAACTTCACAATGTTACATCAAGACGATGGTTTAAACTAACTTCTTTAAAACGTTTGACTGGTAAGTGTATACAGCTTAATATACTAATCTGTAGTCTGTAAATGTTCTGAGTTTTTGATTTGTGCTTAAATGTAAATCACTGACTGTTTGGACACATTTAATCCTTTTCAATCATCAAAGTAGCCGTCCGAACCTATTATATCTGCGGTCGCGTCCGATTACATAAGCCTCGCTTTTGATCAGTAGGTGCCAGCTCATCACATCAGTCGCTTCACTCACTTATTCTGATGGTCAATTATGTAGTCAATAATAGGAGTTGGGCAATATGATGAAATAATATCAGTACAATTACCACAATCATGAGAAGATAAGAATTCTCAGAACAGTTTCTCTCTGGATCATTGTATATTTTTTAATAACAGTTACAGACTTTGATTAGAAGCAGCTTAAACTGCTCAGGACGATAAGCAGAGCTTTCTGTATTGTTTACTGAAAAGTGAAATGTTGACTTTGCCTGCCTGGCATGTGAAGTGTAGCACCGTGACTCTGGGAGAAATACACTATACGGACAAAAGTTTGTGGACACCTGACCGTTACACCCGTATTTGCTTATTGAATGTCACAGTCCAGATTTATTCCCTCTGTATTTTGGCGTGGCTGTGTGTTCATTCAGCTACAAGAGCGTTAATGAGATTGAGGTCAGGTGCTGATGATGTGTAAGGAAGCTCCGGTTCATCCCAAAGGTGTTCAGTAGGGTTGAGGTCAGCGCTCTGTGCAGGACACCAGAGTTCTTCTACCGTCTTACAACCTTGGCAAAACATGTCTTCATAGAGCTCACTTGTCCTGCTAGAACAGGTTTGGGTACCTTCGTTCCATTAATGGGGAATTCGTAATGCTACGACATACAAAAGACATTCTATACAATTGTTTGCGTCCAACTTTGTGGCAACAGTTTGGAGAAGTACTACTTATGGGTGTGATGGTCGGGTATCCACATACTTTTGACCATACATTGTACGGTATATTTCACTCCTGATTTTCCTCCTTTTCCATGTTAATTTATTTTTGCAGATAAAATTTCATTGATTTTTATATATTATATATATATATATATATATATATATATATATATATATATATATATATAGCTGGCAGTTTGTTAGCAAACTTTAATGTTGTGATACATCTTGTGTATGTAATGTATACACATTTTTGTTAGGCCTGTTGGGGTTCTTATAACGGTATCTTTGTAATAGTTCAGGCCTTTTTAGGCTTCATGTGTCATTTCCTGCAAACAAGGTCATTTCTGAACCATTTTTTAACCCCTTGCATCATGAATGCATTAAAAAAAAGTGTTTCTTTGACCCACGTCAAAGACTGCCAGTGGATGTCATGTGGTTTTCCCACCACTGCATGACACTCTTCACTGTGGTTCTGCAATGACTTCGTGCTTCGTTTGTGCCACAGGATACATCAAAACCTTCAAAATACTCCTAAAGGCTCAGCTCTTCTGAGAGTACGTGATGCACTTCTAGTCATCCTGTTTTGCCATGAGCATCCATCCTGGGAGTCTTGCACATGGTTATTCATATTGCTTGTGTCATTAGTGTACGTACATCACTACGCTGTTCAACGTCCTAAAAGGTTTCCAAAACGATAGGGAAACACTGTTGCAGAGCTTTGTACAGAATCATCACGGTTTTCCCAGAGAAGGACAACCAAAGGCCCTGTATGGGGTCTCACTTTTGTAAGAGTGTGCTTTCATGTGGGTGGCATTCTGGCACAGTAGTGTGTTGACGTCTCACAGCTCCAATGTCCTCGATTTGATCCTGACCTCAGGTAAACATTTTCTATCACTACCTTGCTAGTAGGTGGACAGGCTACTCTAAATTGCCACAATACATGAATGAGTGTGTGAACGTGTGGTGCTCTGTGATGGACTCCTGTAAAGGAAGTGTGCATGGTGCATTCTCAGATCACGTTCAGTGATATCAGGGATAGGCTCTGGCTGCACTGCAATCCTAATCAGGATAAAGTGCTTAGTGAAGATTAATTAACTGTTATGTATCAAACCTGTATGGGTTCTTTATTGGACTGCTTTGTAACTAGCACGTGTAGAACATTTTTGGTTCTCTGTATTTCTAGTTTGTTTGTGTGTGTGTTATTTTTGGTTAGTATCTGAAAATGTCTGGCGCACCTTCATGTTACTTTGGTTCATGTATCAGATGACTCATCATCATCATCTGAACAGATCCCAAAATGGAAAAAGATCCAAAACTTAAAGATTGGATTATTTGAATACAGATGTCACAGACACCATTGCACTCTCTCTGTGTCCTTGAAGTGTCAAGAGTGTTTTGAATCCTGGTGGTGTGTAAAAAAAAAAATCATAAATAATAATAAAAAAAGGTTGACCTTTTCAGGTGCACCAGAACCGACTAAAAAGCCAAAGCTAGCAGGACTGTCGATGCAAGTCATCAAAATTCCTGATTTGTTTTGTGGAGTGTGTGTGTGTGTCTGTGTGCAGCCCAGCGGTTCACATGTATGAACACAACTTTGACCTTGATCATAGATAGCATAATGGTCAACATGCCAGTGTCTATGCTGGTTGTCCCTAATCTGCACACCCTCATCTAGCAGTGTATGCTCAGAATACATATATAGTGGGGGGAAGCAAAGACAGGAAGATAGAAAAGAGAAATAAAAGGATAGCCATTTTGAGTATCTTGCCATTAAGGACAAATCGACCGAATTGTGCAGGAGTGTATAGAACAATTTAAGAAACGAGACTGTGGAAATGAGGGCAAACAAGATGGGCTGTAATCGCCAAAGTCTTGAGTGTTCATGTTTGTTTCGCTATTGACTTCACCCATTAAAAAAAATGTTTGTGCAAGATTGGTGTGTTTAATTTGTTTTACCAATGGGTTAACATTGGTGATGCGTGTTCCCTTATTTCTTGCAATAAAAATACGTATAAAATCAGTCAGTCAGTCAGTCAGTGTGTGTGTGTGTGTGTGTGTGCACGCAATAGCCAACTCGTATTGTGTATCCTAGGCTTAAACCCTAATAGTGAGCACCCCGCGAGCACCAAGCATGGTGTCCTAGTACTCTATTGTAAGAGGTCTGAAATGCAAACAAGCCCAAAACCCCCAAGACCTGCCAACCCTGAAGAGGAATAACGAGTAGTTCCTTGTTTGTTTTTATTTATTTGTGTTTATCCTCAGTACTGCCTTTGACAATGCAAGGAATAATTCTTGGATTGGATCTCATGCTTGTTTTCAGATACGATTCAGAACATTATTATTAAAACGTCATATAGATAGGGGTTAGAGGTCGAATACAATTCTCTTAGTGCTTCACTAATCATGCACGAGTCCTGCGGCATGGGTTTGACATGTGATCAGGAAGTGAACTGACCAAGTGTGGCGCTTATGTTAACAATATAACACAACCCAAGCAGATTATAAGGAAGGAGTGTGTTTGGATGAAGGGCAGATCAATGTTGTTGGTATTTAGTGTTACTTCACATAATACTGAGAATTAATTGAAAAGTAAATAGATTTCTTTTATAAAATCAGTGGGTCCCGTGTTCATGTTTTTGGACAGCTGATTAAATTCAGCAGCTATTTAAAGCATAAAACCATCGGTAAGATTAATTTGGTATTAGGGCAGGAAGATGTGCTAAATCAGGGACTAGACAAAAACTACTGCACTATAATTATTCCAGTTTGTCTGGTGTGTTGTGATTGATCTTTATTTTTTGTTTTAGGTTTTTGATACTCACCTGGGAACACAAGTTCAATATATTGCTTACTTACCTTTTAGGAATACCTGTTTTTATATTAAGATTTTGAGATTTTGTTTAAGTATTACTCGGCAAACTCTGTGTGTGTTCTGTGCAGATTGATGTGTGTGATTAACATGTGTGCTGTAAATCCCTGTGTGATACATACTGGCTTTGTAAAACTGTGATGAAGCGATTGCTGCGGGTTGCTGCTCCCCCATTGCTTTGTGAACAGGGTCAGGGGTGAGAGAAGCAGCAGGGGTAGATCCCATCTCCTTACTTCTGCCATCATCGTCCTCAGCTGGCTTCTCCGTCGATTTCTTCTTAAAGAGTTTTCCGAGATTGTGGATCTGAAAACCGTATGCGAACAGCTAGTCATTTACAGGGTCGAATTCGGAAAGAATCCACACGCATAAAGATTATTCAGAAAGAGACGGCGATGGAAAACGTAGGAACGTCGAACCGTACGCACACTTTTTAACCTCGACATGACTTACCTGTGTAAAAACGTGCAGTAAATAACAAAATTTTTTTGAAAAACACCATGTTGTGCTGCTATATGGAAAACGATCATGATGAAGTTGGTTATTTTCCTTTAACAGCATGCAAAAGTGCATCGATTTAAACGTTTTTATCAGTTTATAGTTGCGTTTAATGTTGGAGAACATCCATGAAACAAACATGGATTTTCTCTCTTAAGGTTGAAAAGGAAAAAAAACTGCTGTCAATGACTACGTTTACATGGACAGCAGTAATCTAATGATTGACCTTACTCTGATTAAGATAATAATGTGATTAAGGTGTTTACACGAGTCGCTTTTAGAATATTCCTGTCAGGTCCCCGTTTTACATGTTATAGAACATATCTAGATTAACAGCCACGCCTCAGGTCACCTGGTGACCTGAGGATCTCATCCCTGCTTTTTGCAGATGATGTGGTCCTGATGGCATCATCGGTCCGTGACCTCCAGCACTCATTGGATCGGTTCGCAGCCGAGTGTGAAGCGGCTGGGATGAGAATTAGCACCTCTAAATCTGAGGCCATGGTTCTCAGTAGGAAACCGATGGAGTGCCTACTCCGGGTAGGGAATGAGAACATAACCCAAGTGAAGGAGTTCAAGTACCTCGGGGTC
>JAFFST010047942.1:92673-100750 GCA_022414735.1 Noturus placidus | reverse complement strand
CCCAGGACTAGGTGGAAAGACTATATTTCCACACTGACCTGGGAACGCCTCGGGATCCCCCAGTCAGAGCTGGTTAATGTTGCTCAAGAAAAGGAAGTTTGGGGTTCCTTGCTGGAGCTGCTACCCCCGCGACCCGATTACGGATAAGCGGTTGAGGATGGATGGATGGATGGACAGCCACGCCGTCTGACATACCTACAGAATTTCACATATCAACATACAGTTCGTCTTCGTTATGGGACCGTATACAGTTTTGGGTATTTTTATTAAATTTATTTACGAACGCTTTTATTTAAGTGCAGTTAATTATTTGTCATGCTGTACGTGCTAATGGACTGTTTGAAGTCGTGGGCTGCGTCTCAAACCGCGTAGTTACTGTCTATATAGTAGCCGAGATACATGTGTTTTCCCTCACTACAGGCCTATAGTAGGAAAGTATGCAGTTTGGGACGCGGCCGAACTCTCTTATTCACCGTAAATGTTGAGAACTGACGTGTGTGATCGTGTCCTGTCGCAAAATGCGGTGAACTCTCACACAATGTTCATAATGTGATTAAGGTGTTTACATGTCTGTAATACACATCCATAATACGACTAAAACAGGAATACTCCACCTGTATTAATTCCATTAGAGCATAATTAGATTATGACCTTAATTAGATAAGGTGAGTAAAAATAGCTGTTTACATGGTAGTTTCTTAATCAAAGCATGGTTTTAATCGGATTATGAGTGGATTATTGTTGTCCATGTAAACACAGCTAATGTGTACAATTCACTTCCTGCATCTTACAGCTTTACCTCGGACACTGGTGACTCCTTCCATTAGAGATAACATGAGTAAACATCTTAGAATAAAATTCAAATACACACATCCGACGTAAAAGCCTACGTTGCTATAGAAACGATAACGTAATGTAGTATGTTTTTAAATGTCAGTGTTGATTTACCTTAAGCGTGGGTTTAGGTGCAGGTTTTTTTTTTATCTCAGGCTGCGCTTTGGGCTCCGAGATACCGTGCATGGCTACAGCAGCATGGCGGATGATGCACTGATGGCCGCAGTAAACCGATTCAGGCAGCGCATCGTTACTACAGCCTGGACCGATACACTTAGGAACAGTAGCCTTCTTCACCCTCTGCACCACGTCCTCCTGCTCTTTCGCCACTTCCTCTTCGGCCACATCCTGCTCCCTCACCACGGCTTGCTCTTTGGGCTCCGATGTGGCTTCGACGACCTCCACCTGAGATAACACTCAGAGCTCAGAACCATAGAACAGGGTCAAAAACAACCAGACAAAATGCAAAGAGAATAAAATGCTTATTTTTACAAAAAGGTTTATAGGCTGAGTTTTGATGATTTGAAAACGCAACAACTTATTAATAAACAAAATTAATAACTTGGGTACATTATTTAACAATAAGAGACCTAAAGAGGGCAGTTAGCTAGTCATAGCTAGGCATTAGGGACAGGTTCATACATTTAAAAATTGATATATCTCTGTAAAGCTGCTTTGAGACAATGTCCATTGTTACAAGCGCAATACGAATAAAACTGAATTGAAGTTAGAATTAATTTTTAAACTAATTTTCAACCAAAGAAAAAAACCCACAAGTGTAACGAGGTCATGAAGGACTGTCATTTTCATCTAGCTGCCTGTCCTGGTTTATTCATTTCAGCAAAACAAAGCCATGTTACCGATTGGAAGATCTTGATTCTCCTCTTCGTGCTGAGAGTGCTCGACTTCCTGATCTTCCCTCTAATGCCCTCGTCCTCGCTGGGTCTTTCTTCTCCGGCCGAGGAGGTGAACAGGCTCTCGGACGAGGAGCTCAGAGCCGCTTTAGAGAGCGCAGGCTGCAGCTTCATGAAGTCGATGGGACTTTGGCATGGTGAGCAGGATGGACAGATGTAATCCTCTCCGTTCTTCTCCAGGAGACGACCACGGGCCTGGCTGATGCCTACACAGTCACCGTGGAACCATTCGTTACATCGGTCACAACAGATCATGAACCTGTGGTGGGAAGGTTCACATGTTAAGGTGTGTTTCAAGTGTGTTTCAGTGGGTCAGAAACGATAAATAATCAATATCCGAGTCACGAATACTGACCGGTAATGACCCGCAGACATCCTTACATCCGTGGTAACTCCGTTAGAACAAAGTAACTATCCTAGTTTGCTCTATACATTAGATTTACCATCGTCAGTAACGCAGATGAAATAAATATTGGTGCAACTCTACTCTGGCAGTGACGAGGTGGTTTTTCTTCTCTGTAGCTTAAGAAAATCATCCCAATTTGAGCTGATTGTGTGATTTGACTAACGCAGCCAACAAAGGTCTACTGGAACTATGAGTTATCGGCAAAAATCCACAATGATCGTTTTATCTCGGTTGCGGGAGCGGCTGAGAAGAGTCCGCTGTCGTTATATGGTACAAGAGCGGCCACTGGAGGCTAAATAAAAACTAGCGCTGACTAATTTTGTTGTGAAGTGTTTTTGATTCGTTTTGGATGTCTCTATCTTTGTTATTTGGAGTGTTACTCGTTGGTTCATTTTGGATTAATGTCTTATTTACTTTAATATTTATTAACAGTTATAAATACACTGCCGGTCAAAGGTTTGTGGACACCCAACTGAAATGTTTGTCATGATCTTAAAAAGCTTTTGATCGGAAGGTGTGTGATTAAATGTGTGAACTCTGTTGTACATGAAAATATAAGTGCCGTTGTGTTTATTACTTTCATTCGAAAACATTTTATTTACATAAATATACGTTTCTAAACGGACGACACTGAGCGAAATATTCCAAAAAGCAGATGATAATCGTCCAGCATCGATAACTCCTTTAATACCGTTTAAAACGCATCACAGGGAAATTCTTCAAGAAATCAGTCCAGAAAACGCCAAGAATACATTTATGGAAATTCTAGACAAAAAGTTTGTCTACTACTCTGAAGATGCTAGAATTTTGAAATTTTTGATTCATTTTGGATTTATCACCACAACATAATTTTCTAAATTTCCACAATAAATGTTTATTTATTTGCTGTTTGTTGGCCAGGTCATTGAGCTGATTTGACAAAGTTCCAGCATCATCTCCTTGGTCAATGCAGATTCATCACTGAATATCTCTTTCATCCAATCATCCATACTCCATGACTGTTTCTCTTTAGCCCACCTCGTTTTTCTTCTGTTTAGGTGTTCGTGCTGGTTTTCGCTCGCCTTTTCTATACACAGATCCCGTTTCCTTCGATCGATTTCTTACAGTTCAGTTACACACATCCATATTTACGCCTGTAGGTTTAGTTGTGCATTTTCTATTTTCTATTTTCAAGGCGTATTGCTTTGAGTCTTCCATCCTGAAGCTTTTACGTCTTCCACGGTCGACCTGTGCGTTGGACTTTTATACCCTTCCCATTCTGTTTATACTTGCAGCTGACTGGTAACAACCGACAATCCTCTCTTATTGGGGCCATGCTTCTGTTCAAAAAGTCCAAGGTTGAGGTCTGTATGACCTCTCTTTCAACCACAGACTCATTTGCATTTTTAGACTTTGTTTTAGAAATGCAAATTACAAAGTGAGTCTAATTTTTTTTTTTTTACTCTACTTGATCTGGAACAAAACTACCATTAATTACAATAATTTAATTAGTCTGAGGCATGTTTCACAAAGCCAGAATGTTCAGCTATTAAAACAAAAATGGTTTCGTGTCATATCTGTGCTTTGTTTATTTGCCATGTGTGACGAGTCCGTCATTTTTGCCAGAGGATGTACGAGTGGTGGATTTCTAGGTGATGCTCAGTAAATAGCAACCATACCAAATTATGTGACTGTGCCGTACTTTAAGATGTTTTGGACCCTGCATTCATGTGCACGTCTTTATATAACCTTTATCCTCCTGGACTGGAATGGGTGAACGAAAATGGTTTTCAAACCATCAGCACGGTCAAATCTCTGCTCATTTACCAATCAAATGAAGTCTGCAATGCGACCTAGCTCATCAAAACACAAATTTATCTTGACCTCAAATGCGGTAGGGCAGATTTCTGAGCAGTGTTCTTCTGAAGTTCATGTTTTTGTGTGGGGAGTTTCTTCTTGTTGTTGTAGTAATGATCAGTAACGATAATAATGGCAAAATTATAGTAATATTAATAGTAAATACAACACAGTCACTCTCGGAAGAGGGCAGTTTAGAGAAAAATCTTATAGACTAAACTGACTGGATGAATTTATAACCTTATCTGTTTATACACATTATAAAATTACATGTTGTGCTAATATCTTACTATATTAAGTGAGTATTACATCCCTCTGAGGCTGACTACGTAAGCCTAGACTTCATCCTCTCTTGATCCGCAATAAATCATCCTGTTTGAATCCTCTACAAAAAGACAGAATCTCCTTGACGAAGCTGTGCCGTTTAATATTTGAGACATCTTAGATTCTTCATGAAGTCTTTAGATGTGTTATGCTAGCATTAACATTATAGAAGCTGCGTGAATTATTAAATATACTTTTTTAGAACTTTAAAAAAATATATATATATATATATATATATATATATAATATTGAAGGGGGGTTCGTAAATTATTGGCGTAAACGGTTCTTACTTTAAATTTGAAAAAATGTAAATATACTAATTAGTATATAGTAGTGTTGCCTAAATATTGAAAAAGCAATCACATTTTGAGAACACCTCCTTTGATGTCCTTCACCATGCCATGTGACTGCAGAAAAAATATATTTTTACATTTACATTTAGCAGAAGCTTTTATCCAAAGCGACTTACAAATGAGAGCACACACACACACCAATGGTAGCAGAGCCATGCAAGGTGCTAGCTTGCCATCGGGGGCAACTTAGGGTTCAGTGTCTTGCCCAAGGACACTTCGGCATGGGAGCCCCCGGGCCGGGATTCGAACCACCAACCCTACGATTAGTGGATTAGTGGACAACCCACTCTACCAACTGAGCCACAGCCGCCCCAAAAATATATTTTTGTTATATCAAAGTTAATGCCACCTTTTTCCAGTCAAGTAGGAAAATAATAGTTTTGCATTAACTCCTATCAGAAAATTGACGATAAATTTAGTGTTGCCATAAGGCAACACCAGGAGTAAAAGGTTAATAGACAACCAGTTGAAGTCGAAGTGAATTTAAAAATGGAGAGACTAAAGACTCCACTGTAATTTACTGCTAAAAATCATATTTATTTATTTCATTAAGTTTTTTAAATTAGCTTTAAAACCACTCAATAATAATAATAATAATAATAATAATTATCAATTTGTATAGCGCTTTTTTACAATGGTACATTGTCTCAAAGCAGCTTTACAGAAATATCATTTTTACATTTACAAGCGACTTACTAATGAGATCACATTCACACACCAATGGTAGCAGAGCTGCCAGCTTGCCATTGGGGGCAACTTAGGGTTCAGTGTCTTGCCCAAGGACACTTCGGCATGTGGAGTCACCCGGGCCGGGATTCGAACCGCCAACCCCGCGGTTAGTGGAGTAGTGGACAACCCGCTCTACCAACTGAGCCACAGCCGCCCAATAATAATTTCTGATATTTGTTGATGCACATACATTAAACGTTACCGAAATGACTAAGATACTTTGCATTAAAGTGCACCTATTATGGTTTTGAAACACACCTAATTTTGTTGTAAAGCACTCATACGATCGATTTACATTCATCCGAGTTCAAAAAATATGTTAACGTGCCCATAAATTAATCTCCAGCGTTACCGTTTCTCCCCGTGTCACAAACGACTCGTTAAATGATCCGTTCTAAAGGATTCGTTCTAAACTCCTCCTTTCAGAGAGCATACTCTGCTCTGATTGGTCAGATGCCGCAGTCCGTTGGCATTGGTCTACCGCTGTCAGCAAGCAGCCAATGAAGACCAGAGGCAGGGTTTTTGTTATATACCTACATAGGTTTGTACAGGAAGTAAAGTCTGGAATTACTAACGAGTCGTTTCACCTGTTCAGAATCGGATCATTTTTTTGAGAGTCGATAACTCCGTTCGTCGTGCACTTCGATTTTTGAAACTTTGCAGATTTTTTTACATTCACAAACGGCTACGTATATAACACACTACATCAAAGAGAATATTTGAAAAACCATAATAGGTGCACTATAAAACCACACGTCTCAGTGCTCGCATAAATTAAGTGCTCTCGCATGTGAAAGTTTCTCTAGAAGTTCACGTCGCGGCTCCAGTCTCACAACCGCTTGCGTATTTGATGATGTATTTCCTCTTCTTGATATCGTTTTGATCGTTAATTGTGAAAGATGTCCAGATCTTATTCGTCTGTTCATTAGCACGATGATGTTCACTAGGATTACGGTCCAATACCAGCAATCAGTTTTGGGGTTATTTTTTTATATTACTCATCACCACCGGATGTTTCTCCTGAAAACATTACTCCTGAACTCCACTCATCCTAGAACTGGGATTTAGGACCAGGGGTATGAAATTATACCGAAACAATTACGTCAAGAAAGTGGCATGAATTGACACAGATTGGTATGTCTGGAAAAAGAAAGAAATGAAGGACTAGAACAGCAAACGCTGCCTCTATGCGATACTTGCCTATTATTGTGCTTCTGTTGACAAATACAGTAGACGGCATTGGGGTCACTGTATTCTTCATCACCGTCTGAAGACTCATCGGCGTCGTGTTGCTCTTCCTCTTCCTCCAGCCGAACACCTTGAACCGATTCCCAGCTTTCGTTTATCACCAATGAGCCGGTGGCCAATCGATCAAAGAGTGAAGAGACAGTTTCCTCCGTTTGTAGAAGACCACGTGACTCTTCATCATCGTCTTCGTTTACAGTCTCGGTGTACAGTCTCAAATCCGTAGCCCCTGCACTTCCTTTACTGTTCTCCTCTGATTTTTGTCGCTTCCTGGCACGTTCTTGAAGCTCTCGAAGCGTGAGCTCGTCGCTGTCGTCGGCTTGTTCCGACGCCTCTATGTCTGACAAGGTCTTCAGCTGACGAGACGTGGATATTAATTCGTCAAAATCAGACTCCGGTTCTGGGTTTGCCTGGACAGCTCTCCTGTCTCCTCGTGCTCTTTTTGGGGCGTTCGACGTAGTTTCAGTAGGCTGCTTGGCCCGCCCTCGTCCTCTCCCTCTGCCCCTGGAATGGCGTGTGCTCCGACGTGGCACCAACGAGACGAGGTCCAAGTTTCCGATTTCTTCAATAAACTCCCGTCTGGCTATAGTGCTCCTGCGGAAGCCCCAGGTTTTGGTAGTCTCTCCGGCAGAAGGATCATCCATCTGCTGTTTCTCCATGTCTACTGTATAGATCATAAATGTAATGAGGATAAGTTCACAAAATTCCATACAGTGAAAAGATAGGCGCGCATCTGGATCAGTCCTGGTAAAGGGGGCGTGGTATATAGGTCAATCACCTCTAACCTTAAGGGGCGTGGTCTAGTATTCCTCAAAACCTAAATGTTTCACACTACAATCTAACACAATGCCAAACCACAGTGTACAACATTATATTTCGTGTAAATAAACACAACAGCAATGTAGTGAATGAATCGAGCTAAAACAAAACCAAACCAAACATGACTTATAAGCTGCGTCTGTCGTCTAATGTTTACACTCGTTTTACACAGCAGCTAGCTAACAGCTAACAGCTAGCCGCTTCATTTCGCGTGTTAAATTTCACAATTCAGTGTTTGTGAAGTATTCTATTATTATCTATAACGTCACGGTGTTCTCGCGACCTGCACGTGAACGCACTAATGCTACGATGCTAATATTTATCCGGTTCTAATAAGGATTACCATTTGCAAGCTGCTCGGCCAGGTTCGAAACCGCAGGACTACGGCATCTGCAGGAGTCCCAGCTTTATTTTTTTATTCTATTTTTTTGATGTTCAGGACGTCGTACTGACAAAAACCGAGGCCCTTTTTTTCTCTTGAAGAATTTACACCGACATTTCCGAACTTCCGCGCAAGCGCACGCACCAGCAAAGTCGCAGCGCATCCATTTTGTCCGTCATAGAAGGGGCGTGGCGTCCGAGCTTTTACAATAGCCCTCCAGTATGCCTTGGGCAAA
>JAFFST010047942.1:85173-87673 GCA_022414735.1 Noturus placidus | reverse complement strand
CGGCCTGCGTGAAGGAACGTTTGCAGACGCTGCAACTGTATGGTTTCTCTCCTGAGTGTATCCGGACGTGTCTGTCGTAGCTGGCGAGATCGCCGAATCTCCGGTTGCACTTGTCGCAGACGTGTTTCTTTTCGCCTCGGTGGCTCCGGAGGTGTTGGTTGCGAGTGACGAAGTCTTGGAACTTCTCGGGGCAGTCGGGGCAGATGTACGGCACCGGCTCTTCGCTGTGATTTGTCTCGTGCTTCAGCTTGGACTCTTTCGTTTCGAATGGCATCATGCAGTATTTACAGAAATGCGTGTAGTCTCCGTGAAGTCGACGGTAGTGAACCTTTTGGCCGGTTTCTGTAAAAAAGCGCTTGCGACACAAGTGACACGCAAACGGCTTGATCTTGTACTCGCACACGTGTTCTCGCGGCTTTTTGTTAGGGTTTGCCGGCATCCTGATGGTTTTATTGCAATCCTCGCACACTCTGTTTTCGGGAGGGATTTCTTTCGCGCCGTGTTCCTTCATGGCGTGCTTGTGAAAACTCGTTATGTCGCCGAAATGAACAGAGAAGTCTTTAAAAGTGCTGTTTTCGTCCCTGGCGCCACACTCCGCGCAACCGTAGATCCTTTTGTGCCTTCGAATCGTACAGATCATCTTGGCGACGTCTGTACAGTCTGTACACCAAATAATGGGTTTAATGGTGTTCTGAAACGGTTTCAACACCATGAGCTTTCTCTCGTTATCCACGTCGGAGGATTCCTCGCCTAAATCCTCCGACGGATCGAACGAGCTCGAATCCTCGTCGGCTTCCGAGTTCTCTTCCGAATCCTCTTCGTCGTTGTCTCTCGGTAGCTCAGCACGCCTCGCTCGTCCGGTCTCGTCTATCAGCAGTGTTTCTTGCTCGGTCTGAAAGGCGAGAGCCTCGAGGTGAGTCGGTTCGTCCGTCTCGTTTTTAACAGTTACGACTTCGTCACGATTCCCAACAATTCCGTCCTCTCCCGGAGCATCCTCGTGCGTCTCCATGAGGAGGCTCGGCGGCTCCTCCTTCATCACCTCATCGCACTCTTCCGGTTCCTCTTTCACTATAACACTCGAAATGGCCTCGGCGTCCGTCTCGTCTTGCACAACAGCGTTTTTAAACTCGACCGTACTGCATCCCGAGTGCAGAGTCACGGATACTGAAGAGTCATCAGATGCCTGAGTGGACACGTCTTCGTACGGTGTGATTAAATGCGCAGGAGCCACCTGGTGGCGAAGAGAATATAAAATAAATATAGTTGTAGAGACAGGCAGATTTCAAATCTATTCCATTAATAAATACATACAGACAGGTCACAAATTAAAGGAAAACCCATGGTTTTATCTTATCCCTTCATATACAAACACTCGTTAGACAAGTACAGAAATATCACAAAGAAAGATAAAGCTTGGAAGGAAGCAGATAGCTTGCTTTGTCAATCTGCCAACAAATCTACTACAAAACCGAGCAGGCATCACCGAATTTTCTCATGCTCTGAGATGCACACCATCTCTTTTGGCTTCTCGGCTTGTCTAGAGGTCCACAGTCTGTAGTTGGAGCAGGACAGACACTCTTGTCCGAGAGACAGACTCCCTCCTTTGCCTATTCCTCGGACGCGGCACTCGCTGGAGCACTCCAAACAGCGGAACATTAGAAGCACCAACACCTCCTTGCTCAAGATGGCGTAACTGTTCCTAGAATATATAAATCATAACACACGCTGGGATTAAAACCTGACCTGGATCAAAAAGGTTTGTAGCTGAAATACATGGCAACCATGTACTGTTGAATTCTGGATTCCGATTGGGCAGAAGCTGTCGAATCGTTTCCCATAACAGCAGCTCTGACAGTAGAATAGCGCAAGTTTATATTCGATCGATGTGCTCGTTCTGATATGTTATCGTTTCTATAGTAACAGCTCGTAAACAGATTTATAATGTTATAGAACTCCAGTGTCAACGCTTTTGAAATCTTTACGACAGACCAGTTTACACTTCTTTGCAGTTTCACGGTAACGCATCAAGCTTTGTTTACTGTCTTATTAACTTCAAGATAGAGGAGAATAAAAGATATCAGTGACGGAGTGACTGTTCACAGCTGCTATAACATAAGCGAGAACAAGAACTGACCGTTTCTTGGACGTTAAACGTAAATAATAACGGATAAAACTGTCATTGTTGACAAATTGCTGAGGTATAAGATGTGCAGTTATAGGAGAATAATCAACTATAACACTATAATAATAATCAAATTTCCCATAATAGCACAACACAAAGTGTTTTATTCCATATATATATATATATATATATATATATATATATACAGTGGTCTGCAAAAGTTTGGGCAACCTTGTTTATTTCAATGATTTTCCTTCATAAATCGTTGGTTCTTAGGATTTAAAAAAATCAGTTAAATATATCATATAGTAGACAAACACAGTGATATTTGAGAAGTGAAACGAACTTTATACCATTTACAGGAAGTGTGCAATAATT
>JAFFST010047942.1:42600-70578 GCA_022414735.1 Noturus placidus | reverse complement strand
GTGTTTACTTGTGTTGTCCTTGACTATTGTTTAAATTGGTTTGATGTTCCGAAACACTTAAGTGTGACAAACATGCAAAGGAACAGGAAATGAGGAAGGGGGCAAACACTTTTTCACACCACTGTATGTGTATATATATATTTGATATCATAATGAAGTCTGCTGGGTTTTGCTGCAAAAAAAAAGTCAAATTCTCCAGAAAAGTTGTCAGATTCTCCAAGATGCTCAGTAATTTCCTAATTACCAGTTCATTTCCTTTTTAAAAGGATTGTCACATCAAATATGTACTTTGATTACTCTCTGTACCGCATTTTTTATCTGATTATTTTCTGAAGACATCTTTGCTTTACAGCATTTCTTTGCATGTGCCAAAGACTTTTGCCCAGTACTGTATATTTAGATCAATATCAAAAGATATGATTATATTCTTGGGAAAATAATTCTAGCTGCACAGTGCATTACTAATGCTGAATTCTCTGCGTGTATCCCCTGGTGATGTGTTTGGAGTGGGAGCACCACAATAATCATGATCCTTGAAAGATGGACCTTCCACCTGACTTTTTCTCCTGTCACATACACCTGGTCGTGTTGGAACAGTGTAACATTTCCATTCAAAAAGTAATGGCACTGCGGTCTGCCCCGACCCCTGGTGGTGGTTTGGGGTACTTTCAGCTGTTTAAACAGCTGTTGAACTTTCCAGACGCAGCAGTGCTCGTCATATTTATTCTCTTGTTTCTGAAAGTAGACTGTCTTAAATATCTTACAACAGAAACTCATTGTGTACGTCAGGGTGTAAAGTAAACTCAGCTTTAAAACTAGCGCGGTGCAGAATTTCTGCTGCACACGAGTGATTGTAGAGCACAATTGTGTCGCACAGAATGACGTCACCAGCCAATCAGAAGCGCGCTCTGACATAAACAGGAAGTCCTCCATCAATGTTCGAGTCGCAGGAAAAGCGGTTAATGTTTTTTTTTTTTTTAACTGTTTTATATTAATTAGAGGTATTTCACATTTCTGTTGTTGTTTTGTACATGGTGTTATTGTGCGTTAATTATGCAAATTTGTCTTTGGTATACAATCCCCCAGCTGGAAAATGATTTCAGGAGTTGAATTGCACAGTTTAGGGATCCGAGTTTAATGTGTAATATATATCTCGTATATAATGTGTGGAGATTTAGGAGAAGGTTAAACTGGTGTGAAGAGCTAAAGATTTATCTAATGAAAGTCTTTTTTTAACGATGAAACTTTTGAGGCATGAATTAATTATAGCCTACTTTATATCCAGATTTTTTTTTAGCTATTGTCTTGTTTTTAAACTAAAAATTGCATTATGTATCGATTTACTCTGTCTGAATATCAAATATTAAAAAGTAAATGGATGAGGCTAAAATAGTTGTTTAAAATGATAATAATAACTATAATTGATTTATGTCTGAAGTTAATATCCAAGTTTCATATATATATATATATATATATATATATATATATATATATATATATATATATATATATATATATGTTGCATCTTTATACTTAAATGCTTTAAATACTGCCCCCCACATTAATCTCCATATCCCGTAATGATGATGCAAAATCAGATTTGTGATCATTTCACTTATTAAAGAGACAAAACTGAAATATCACTTTGACATACAGTCCTCTCTGAAACTATTGGAACGGCAAGCCCAATTCATTAGTTTGTGCTGTATGTAAAGGACCAGATCAATCTTAAGATAAATAAAGCTTAAATTTTGGTTGGATATCCCTTGCTTGCAATATCTGCATCAAGCCGATAACCCATAGACATCACCAAACTGTTGCATTTTTCTTTTGTGATGCTTTTCCAGGTTTTTACCACAGCCTCTTTCAGTAGTTGTGTGTTTCGGGGGGTTTCTGTCTTCAGTCTACTCTTGAGGAGGTGAGATGTTGATCAGTTGGGTGAAGGTCTAAAACCTTCCACTTTTCCCCCTGATGAAGTCCTGTGTTGAGGTGGAAGTGAGTTTTGGATCGTTGTTTTGCTGCATGATGAAGTTTCTCCTGATTTATTCGGATGCATTTCTCTGTAAATCTGCAGATAAAATGTTCCTGTAAACTTCTGAATTCATTCTGCTGCTACCATCATGAGTTCCATCATTAATAAAGATTAGTGAGAATGTTCCAGGAGCAGCCACGCAAGCCCGAGCCACGACGCTACCGCCATCATGTTTCACAGATGAGTTTGTATGTTTTGGATCATGAGCAGATCCTTTCTTGCTCCACACTTTGACCCAAATCACTTTAGTAGAGGTTAATCTTGGTTCCACAACTGTTGTGGCTCATCTCTGTATTTCTTTGCGAATTCCAGTCTGGCTTTCTGATTCTTACTGCTGATGAACGGTTTGCATCTTGTGGTGTGTCCTCTATATTTCTGCTCTCAAAGTGTTCTTTGAACGGTTGATTGTGAGACCTTCACCCTGCCCTGTGGAGGCTGTTGGTGATATCACTGACTGTTGTTTTTGGGTTTTTCTTCACAGCTTTCACAATGTTTCTGTCATCAGCTGTTGTTGTTTTCCTTGGCCGACCCGTTCTATGTCTGTTGCTCAGTACACCAGTGGGTTCTTTCTTTTCCAGGACATTCAAAATTATCGTATTGTTTATCTATACCTAATGCTTGTGGAATGCCTCGGATTGATTTTCACTCTTTTCTCAGCTTCAAAATGACTTGCTTTTCTCCCATAGTCAGCTCTCTGATCTTCATGTCGGTTTATCCTTTTTAACACCAAATGCAGTCTTCACATATGAAACTGAAGGCTAAAACCAAGACTAGATGTTCACAGCTATTTATTTTTTAAACAGTCAATCTAACAGGACACACCTGGGTAACAAGGAACACCTTTCAGTCACATGTTCCAATATGTTTGCTTGCCTACACATTGTGTGGTCTGGTTCAAAATTCTAAACTCTCTTCTCATATTCATCTTTTGATCTCAAACCCAAATGTCTTCAGTCTACAGGAAAAACAAGTGAATTGTTTTGTAGGGGACTGCTTTCATTAAGGATATCTCCTTTTTATCGCTTTCCTTCTACCCTGACCAGTGCCCCAGTCCTTGCTGCTGAAAAACACCCCCACAGCACGATGCTACCATGAGCAGTGATGAGCAGTGCCTGGTTTCCTCTAGAGATGACACTTGGACCTGAGGCCAAACAGGCTTTTTTGCAAATTCCAGGCAGGCTTTCATGTGTCTTACACTGAGGAGAGGCTTCCATTTGGCCACTCTGCCATAAAGCCCAGATTAGTGGAGTGTTGCAGTGATGGTTGACCTTCTGCAAGTTTCTCTCATCTCCACATAGGATCTCTGGAGCTCAACCAGAGTAAATATTGGGTTTTTGGTCACCTCGCACTTACCAAGGCCCTTCTCTCACGATTGCTCAATTTACACAAGTGGCCAGCTCTAGGTTGTAAGAGTCCTGGTTGTTCCAAACTTCTTCCATTTAAGAATTATGGAGGCCACTGTTCCCTCCAATGCAGCAGAAATTATTTTGTAGCCTTCCCCAGATCTGTGCCTTGACACAATCCTGTCTCTGTACTTTGCATGCAGTTTCTTTGACCTCATGGTTTGTTTGTTTTTTCCCTGATATGCATTTTCAGCTGTTAGAGATATATAGACAGGTGTGTCTTCACAAATTATGTCCAGTTAATTGAATCTGCCTCAGGTGAACTCCAGTCAAGGTGTAGAAACATCTCCAAGACGATCCAGAGAAATGGTATGCAGCTGAGCTACACTGATCAGTCATAACATTAAAACCACCTGCCTAATATTGTGTAGGTCCGCCTTGTACTGCCAAAACAGCTCTGACCCATTGAGGTATGGACTCCACAAGACCTCTGAAGGTGTGCTGTGCTATCTGGCACCAAGACATTAGCAGCAGATCCTTTAAGTCCTGTAAGTTGCATGGTGGGGCATCCATGGATCCGACTACTAGGAAAAAACTCCCTGAGATGAGGAAGAAACCTTGAGAGGAACCAGACTCAAAAGGGAACCCATCTTCATCTGGGTGACACCGGATAGTGTGATTATAAATAAATCCTTTCAATAAATGTGTACTACATGCTCAAAATGTGCAATTGTGTAACCATGAAATTCATAGCAGTTTACACATTAAGTCTGTTTTGTTGAACTTCTCCAGTGGTCACTGATGGAGATTGAATGCAAAACTGTTCGCAGCAATTGTAGTCCTGAGCCACCATAGCACACCTGTTCATACTGTATGAATTGTGGTCATTGTGGTCATGGTTTCATCTTCATGGCTTTTAAGTGGTACCATCCTCTGTAATCTCAACTATCTTTAAGATGACCGTGTGGGGCCATCCTCAGCAGCAGCGAGTGATTTCCAATTGATGAGATCTCCAACCAGGAGTAGGACACCAGGATGGATCAGGCATGTTTGGAGAGCAGAAGGGGTCAGGATCACTGGTATCTATTCCACATGAATGCCAGGACCCAAGGTTTCCCAGCAGAACATTGCCCAGCGCATCACACTGCCTCCACCAGCTTGCCTTTTTCCGATAATCATCACTTTACACTTGCACATTTTTTCCTGCTTCCAACACATCAGTTTCGAGATGTAAATGTTCACTTGCTGCCTAATAAATATCTCCTACCCCTTCACATGTGCCACTGTAATAAGATCACTGTAATAAGATTCACTTCACCTGTCAGTGGTTTTAATGTTATGGCTGATCGGTGTAAATGTCAAGGGTCATAGCAAAAGGTCTGAATACTTATGTCAGTGTGATATTTTGCAGAGTTCTCACTAATCTGGTTTTTGCTTCGTCATTATGGGTTTGGAGTCTAGATTGAAAAGTATTTTAGCATAAGGCTTCAATCTTATCAGTCTTCAGTGTTCTCCACAAAGAGCTGGTGTGGCTGCAGACAGGAGCCACACCTGATTCCACTTTAATCAGTCCATCTCGGTGTCCAATCACCTAGCAAATGCACCTCCTTTATGGCTGGTATGAAAGCCTGCAGAAACACCTGCCCTATGTGGGTAAGATTGAAGCCCCCTACATTAAAGGGGGGTTTAAACTGTTTGGGCAGTATGATAATATACACTCACTGAGCACTTAATTAGGAACATTATGCTAATACTCTCAAAATAGTCCATATTTGTCATGACATGGTTTCCACAAGATGTTGGAGATTCTGGTCCATGTCGAGATGATCACATCATGCAATTCTCGTTCTGCCATGTCCTGATGGTACTCTATTGGATTCAGATCCAGTGACTGGGAATGCCACTGAAAAACAGTGGCTTCATGAACATGACAATAAGTTCAGTTTGAGACAATGTTTGCTTTGAGCCATGGGATTCAATTTTGGCCATGAAGGGATACACATGCTCAGTAACAATACTCAAATAGGGTGTGGCCTTCAAGCAATGATTGATGGGTATTAACGTACCCAAAGTGTACCAAGAAAACATTCCCCACACCATTACACCACCTCCACCAGCCTGGACTGTTGACAAAAGGCAAGTTGAATCCATGGATTCATGCCTTTTGTACCAAATTGTAGTCCTACCATCTGTGTGCCTGATTCATCAGACCAGGCTATGTTTATTCCTGGTTCCGCTTTCTGTTCTTGGCTAACAGAAGAGGAACCTGACGTGGTCTTTCCTAGATATTTTTTTTCCCTTTAGGCGTTAATAAATATGGTGATTATCGATCAGCCATAACATTACAACCACAGACGGGTGAAGTGAATAACATTTGATTATCTCATTACAGTGGAACCAAGTAAAAGGGGCAGCAAGTAAACGGTCAGTTCTCGAAGTCGATGTGTCGGAAGCAGTGAATATGGACGAGCCTAGGGAGCTGAGCGAGTTTGACAAGGGCCAAATAATGATGGCTGTACGACTGGGTCAGAGCATCTCCGAAACGGCAGGTCTCGTGGGCTGTTCCGAGACTGCAGTGGTTAGTACTTACTAATTCTGGTCTGCACTTTGATTGATTCACGTTGATCCTAATCCGTTTCTCGCTCTATTTCCTTTACACTAGCAAGAGACCGTGAACGAGATTAGCCAGGACAAGGGTGCCGTCTCTAATGAAGGAAAGGGCAGAGCGGAGAAGAGAGGAAGAGGGAGAGCCCGAAAGAAGCCATAGGTATTGCGAAAGACTTCGAGAGTTCCTGTATGCCCGAGAATTTAATCACGTGATTGGTAAAGTTAAACATGCAAACTGAGATTATAAAAATACAAGCATGTTAAAATATGATTCTGCCTCGTGTCTGTCAGTCGCCATCGCTGCCCCATAACCGCCAAACAAACTCCTACTACTTTTACACGAAGAGTAATGTAGTGGAAAACGAACACTTGCTTGGTCAGTATACGGTTAGGCCTGGGTTTAGATTTCTTGGTAAGCCACACACACACACACACACACACACACACACACACACACACACACACACACTGTTTAGTGAAAGATCACCATTTATAAGAGCTTCATGCCATTTAGATCCTGGCCTAATGGTTATTATGGAAAAGATGCTTTATGCCAGGAGTGTCAAACATAAGGCATGATCAAGTTTCTCATTCAGACCAACAAACCCTTCTCGCCCTGCTCAAATGTTTACACCCCCATGGCTCTTAATCTATCGTGTTGCCTTTGTGAGCATATGTGAACGTTTGCACATTTTGTAATAGTCGTGTACGAGTCCCTCGGTCGCCCTCAGAGTGAAAAGATGGATCTCAACATCATACAGTCGCTGTTGGAAAGGTCTCGAATATGGAGAAGATGTTGGAGAAGATGTTGGAAAAGCAAAGAATGTGCCGGACCTGGAGGATTTTTCTGAAGAACAGTGGGCAGTTTAACTCCTCAGGATGATTAGAGAAGATTGTTTACACCGTGTTGTTCGAACATGATGTTTACTGTTTACACTCATACGCATACTGTTGCTATTGGCCCGCTTCAGGAAACGTTGATGCAAAAACACGCGGATGCTCTATAGTTTCAGTTTCTTTTCTTAGATATTGTTGAACCAGTGGTTTCACAGTTAGTGCCACCCCTGACGTTAGTCTGTTGTTTGCATTGAGGGGATGAAAAACATCTTTAATTGAGTTAACTTACAGCACCGTGCAGGCTTGAAGACACTTGTAGATGATCTCAGACCCTTAGTGTTCTCCATGCCGGACATTACAAGCTCCTGTGTACAGTATTTTCAAGTCCTTTTTTTTATTCTAAACTTTTTCTTTCATTTTTTTCTATTATTATGGTTCTGATTGCACTTAATTGTGTGTTTATCTTATTTCATTAATTTTATTTTTTTCGTATTCTCCTCCTGCTTCTTTTCATCAGCATTCTTTTCACTCACTTCATCACAATATGCTCCTACGTTAATATCTATATGTGTGGTGGCCTGGGAAAAACCTTCACAAGGTTACATTTTAACATTGGACTTGCAAGCACTGCTAAATTGTATAGAATGAAAATTTTAGAAGAGGAAATGTGAGGAGTTCTCAGTTTGATTATCAGCTTTACTCACTTCAGTCTCTGTCTCATCATCTGATCACTAAATCATCAAAACGACATCATGATATCCTGTTTGTCATCTCTTTTCAATCAATCACGTCACATTGCCTGGTCTTTTTTACAACCTTTGACTATACAGATTTCTGTTTTTGACTGACAGAAGTGAACTTTCAGTGTCGTAGCCACTCCACTTCAAGGACTCAACATTTTGTGCGTTCTGAGATGCTTTTCTGCTCGCCACGGTTGTAAAGAGTGGTTATTTAGAGTTACAGTAGCCTTCCTGTCAGCTCGAACATATCTGGCCATTCTCCCCTTGTGTTCATCTACTTTTAATTAAGACTATTGTTTAAGATATTTTAAAAATAAATATTTTATGCTTGATTATTTATCAATAAAAAAACAGTATTTATCATTGCTATTATTTTTAAACCAACTAACAGTGACCATGAGTAGAGAGCTTACATTTAACTGTTTATGACAGACCTCCTGATTAGAGGTAAAATCAAACAGATTGGTATCTGGATCGGTATCAGCTGTAAAAATCCTGACCGGTGCGTCCCTAACGAACACCATTAAACTAAAGCGCTGTGCATCTGACGGGTAAATGAACTCACCCAATCACATCCTATATGAGATTATTCAGATATATACACAATATACACAGAGCGGGTCGAGAACTGACTCCAGATCAGAACCATGACAGGAGAAAGTGTCTAATAGTGTAGCTTTAAATATATTTAAGAGGAGCCGACTTCAAACACTGAACATCGATGTTTATTGAATTTATTTACAAGGTAAACAGGTTAACGGTTGTTTTTTTGCATACAGTCTGTAAAATTACCTGATAATATAAAATTTAGTTTATCAGAAGGTAAATTAATGTGTCACGGCTCACACTATGTTCCTAAATTCTGTCATAATTGACCAGCTCAAGTTCTCACATGCCTACTTGTGTGTTATAGTGTGGCACATTAATGTTACCATCTCTAAAAAAAAAAAATTTTTAAAACCTCAACTTGAACTGTGCTCCTAAAAACCAAGTCTTAAGCAGGTCGAAACCAAGTAAATATCAAGTTGAATGGAAAGTGAGACTTGGTCAAGATCAAGACCATGAAATGGTTGACAATTACACGGCTTCATTCGTGCAGTGCGTCAACGATTAAAATGAAGAAATGACTTCATGTCATGAAGACTGCAGGAGAAAAGAAAAGACAAAAGACATTGTTTTTACAGGACAAGATAAATGACCAAGACCAAGTACAAATGATAATAATGTTCAAATGAAGACAAGAAAATGTCTCGTGGTCGAACCCAAGTCGAAGAACCTCTACTGCTGTAGTTCCTGGATAACGAGCGTGATTTAAAATGAGATATTTTCATTTTATTCAAAACTCTCCAGATGAGTCTTGAGTCAAACATTTGAATCATTGTGCATACTTTTTTCCTTAAACAGTGCCAATAATTTTAGAGTGGGCTTCATGTTTAAATTCACCGAGCACTCATCTGGTTCAGTGCAGGACATGTGTTTGGTTCATTCACCGGCGGTTATGCAGGAAACCCAGGGCCCGTGATGCATCACACAGACATGAGAGCTCTGGTTATATTTATGTTTTTGTTGTTTTTTTTTATCTCGGCATGAGGTTGCGTGTGCATGTGTGTATGAAGTGTGCCGCGTTCACTACTTCCTGTGTCCACTGTTTCCTCTCCGGTTCCTGTGAGTCAGAGTCAAGTCACGGCTAATGAGTCAGTCCTCCTCCTACGCCATTTACACACATAAAGGAAACAGAGCCTCTCCATAGCTTCTCCCCCCTCTCTCACACAACAGTATCCCTGGCCGCTTCTTTGTGTGTGTGTGTGTGTGTGTGTGTGTGTGTGTGTGTGTGTGTGTGTGTGTGTGCGTGCTTCCACACTATAATCCTACATGCATGATAAAGCTTGCCTTTGGCTATTATGAAGCAAATTAGCTTTTGATGGGTGTCTCCTCAGTGTGTTTAGACCAACAGACGATGGCTGTTAACACAATGACACAGTGGAACAAGTATACACACACACACACACACGAGCATCTGTTTGTTTATTTTACAATGAAAATGTAATTTCAAATCATAAAATATATTTAAACTCACAGAAAATACCAGGATGTATATCTACCCAAATTGAAAAAGTTCTCCTGCTAGTTCAGGTAGTTAGTCAGCTAGCTAAGTACTAGTGAGCTAGCTCAAATTTGACACGAGTGCGAGTTAAGTATCATTACTTCATGAGTCTTCATGAGCCTACTTGAGTCATTTCTCAGGTTTTTCAGTCAAATCTGTCAAAGAAATACCACAAAAACCACAGTTTTATTTATAAACTGTGGTTAAACTGGCTTGCTAGTTAGCTAGCGTTCAGTTTTGATGGGTAATCCCTCACGGAGGCCAGACAAACTGTTAAATCTGTTGTATTCTGTGAAAACACAAACAAAGCTCATATCTAACGGAGGTTTTTGCACGGAGAAATTCTCTTTAGCGCTGTAGTTAAAAATTTAAAAAATCAAAAATATTTGACCCAAGCTCAAATCATTCATCTGTAATCTGAATTAGCCATGGTATTAGCATGAATTATCCACAGTAGCCTAGTTTATATTTATCAGTTCATGTTGTAAAAATGTAAAAATGATATTTCTGTAAAGCTGCTTTGAGACAATGTACCATTGTAAAAAGCGCTATACAAATTGATAAATGTTATGTTAAAGGGATTTTTTTGTTAAACGCTGTTAATTATTTTATTTCTCTAAAAGTGTTCGTGTCACTAACATTCCTAATTATTAGTTAGATACGATGGTGCTTTCACGTGGTATCAGAATGATTCTGGGTGTAAATTCCCGACCCAAGATTGCACGTCACCTAGGTCAAAAACACAAGTAAGAGCGTCAGAAATAAGCTCGTGTTTTGGACTTTATTGTTTACTAACGTCCATCATGGCAAAATGAGAAGGGATAAATAAAGGTTTTTGTGTTAGACATAGACACAGTTAGGTAGGTGTACATTTCCACAGATTGGTTGCATTACACAGGAAAATGGAGGGAAATGTTAAGAATGGTTGATCAGGCTAGCTAAACGGGTATCTAGCGAATGTTTGTGATGCATTTGTACATAACTACAACTTTGCAAACGAGCAATAGGACCACACAAGGGCACATAACGCCACCAAAATTCTATCTCAAACGCTAACATTTAGAGTTTCACCTTTCAAACCGTCCATTCGATGTATGAACAAATTAGCCTTAGCGAAATGTGCACACGTTAGCGTAGACGCTGAGAAACAGCAATGAGTTGGTTTACCATTGTAATGAATTATATGATTATATAATGACAAAATGTAGAGTTAGCTGTTAGCTACAAGACAGCAGTCGTGTGTGCTTAGAGTCTTTGTTTCCTCACCAGATTGAATCTTTATACCTGCTAACTGCTAAGCAAGTATACTAACAGGCTTTTAGCTAGGTAGTAAATAAGCTAAAATGCATTCTCTTTCAGCGAATATGTCTTTGTACGCTGTTCCAAATCACACATTCTTCATTTATTTACAAGTTTACCTGTTACAAAATTATTCTGTGAAGTATAACACAACGTTAGTTAATTCATAACAGGAACATTTATGAATCTGTGTGGGGGGGGGAACCCACACAGAGTCCAAGTTGACCTCATTCAGGTGTCTCTGTCTCACAGACACTCTCTCGGTGTTGTTTTACGTGCATGACTATATCAGGTATCACTTTACCAAAAGACAATGTTTACAAAAGGATTGCTAACGGATAGAAAATTAGCACAGCGGTAGTCAAGTTTAATGCATTTCGGTATAATAACAGTAATAAGATTTGGAAGATGAGTAAGTCGCTTAGGCATTTCATGACAGTGCTGTAGCTTTGATGACTAACCGGGGCAATTCTCATGGCCGTGTTAGATGTGTTTAATCACGCAGCAGCCAATGAGATCCGAGTGCGATGGCTTTCTGCTGCATACTTTGCAGCAATTTGTTTTATTTAGTGCTTTAAAAATCGATACCAGTTTCATGCTTTAACTTTAACTGTCTGTTATTTAATATTATTAACTTTCTGTACTGGGTGTAGTTATACTGTAGAAGTAACCCTAGAAGAACCCAGTACAAAGTGGCTATAGCGAATATACACTAGAATATTTCACCATTACAGCTGTATTACACAAAAATCTGTAAGTAGATAAAGAATAAGTTCTTCACACAGGATGTGATTTTAGAAGTAATGTAAAATTAAAGTAACATTTCATTGAGAAATTGGGAAAATCTCAAGACTACAGTGTTATAATTTATTAGCGGGGAGTATGATTGATTGAAATTATTGATTGAATGATCAATGATGCCGTGGTGCAATGAAACCGAGTTACTGTTGCCACCCAATAAGCTTCTCCCGAAGTGCTTTATTCTTCTTATAGATCAGCAGTTACAATTAATTTTTTTTTTATTAATGAAGGACACATCATATGTTTTTATCCCTTTGTAGTTATTAATTTCCAGCAAGTGAAAAGTTCCTGTTCTCACTTACATTATAGCAGCTATAAACAGTCATTCCCTCACCAGCGTCTCGTTCTCTTAAGTTAATAAGACAAAACAAAACAACAAAAACGCAGTTTATCACTTGTTTTTTACTGCCGAGATACAAAGCACTGAAACTGGAGACTCCTTCCATAAATGTTAAAGGATCACATTTCTCCTTAGAGAAAACTTCAACAAATCAACGATTTTCTATTGGAAGGTAGTTTTTTTTTGTTGTTTTTTTTGTCAATGAAACAAGAAAATGTAAAGCTTAAACTAGTGCACAGATAGGCTTAATAATATTATGCTTGTGTTAGAATAATCTTAAAATTAGACATATTAGATCAATTCGACTAACATTAATTGACCTGATGAGATATGGGATGTAGCTTAGAATAAAATAAAAAAAGTTCATTAATTATAGTCAGCTTGTTGTTAAAATCAAAATAATCACGTCATAGTGAGTTTAAAGTACAATTTGGGTTGGATGTTTTAATAGTAAAATTGAAAGAGTTGGTTTTCGAGGCGAGACAGCTCAGGCGTGAAGATCTCCACTTTTCTGAGGTTTCTTACCCGTTCTACTCATGACGATGAAGACTTAAAAAACATCTCTGACTGCCTGCATTCAACCTGACCTGAATGACTGAAGACCTTCCCAGACCTCAGGTGTGATATCCCTCATTCCTCACTATGTAAAGTGATAGGCCTACAGGGGTTAACGTTTCATCCTCATTTGCAACACAATCCAAGGCCACTAACTGCGTCTGGGCCATTGATGGCTCACATATATCGCCTTTTCCCCCCACCTTCTTGGAAGAGAAATTTTAATTCCAACAAAGAAAGAAAGAAGATGTGAAAAACAACAGAGGGCATCTAGACTTATTTACAGTGCCTTGCGAAAGTATTCGGCCCCCTTGAACTGTTCGACCTTTTGCCACATTTCAGGCCTCAAACATAAAGATATAAAACTGTAATTTTTTGTGAAGAATCAACAACAGGTGGGACACAATCATGAAGTAGAACGAAATTTATTGGATATTTCAAACTTTTTCAACAAATTAAAAAGTGAAAAATTGGGCGAGCAAAATTATTCAGCCCCTTTAAAAAATTACAGTTTTATATCTTTATGTTTGAGACCTGAAGTGTGACAAAAGGTCGAACAGTTCAAGGGGGCCAAATACTTTCGCAAGGCACTGTACTTTCAAACCATAGGACAATTTGCCATTTGATTTGAAGACTATTGGCCACCTTTATGTTTAACAACATTATATGAGGTTTAAATCTGAAAATATAAAGTATAATTAAAAAAAAAACAACAACAACAATTAACAACAATAAGCCAATGATAATGTGATAAACGTTGTTCATACATACTTAGCCTAACTCCAAAGCTTAAACTGGCACAAAAAAATTGACTTGACCCCTAAATTTCGAACAGACTGAGGCAGAAATTCTACATAAATATTCACCCCCTTTGAACTGAAATCTACACATAATACCTCATAATATCAGAGTGCAGTTTTGAATAATTATTCATGCAAAAGCTCATCATAATAAATAAATCTAATATTAACAATACATCTATATCTGATTATTGGTAGAATACCGCTATGGTTCCTTCTGAATGTTTGTAATTGGGGTATTTCCCCATTGATTAAGTTTGGGGGTTTCCACATTGTATTTGTGTTTTGTTTTTGATTAAGTTTGATTTTGTTTGGGGGTTTCCACATTGTATTTGTGTTTTGTTTTTCTTTATGCATCTCATTTTGTTATGGAATATAATTTAGATTTATAGCATTGTGTGTGAAGTAAATACTCCTCCATCCTCCATGTTTTCCGGTTTCCCCACACCTCCTATAAACAATCCAGTAGGTGGATTGACGATGCTAAATTGCCGGTAGGTGTGAATGAGTGTGTGCATATATACTGTAGTGTGTGTGTGTGTCTTGCAATGAACTGGCATCCCATTCAGGATGTATTCAGGATATATTCCCGCCTATACTCATGCCCAGTATTCCAGGGATAAAGCACTTACTTACTTACACAAGATGAATGGATTATTACGAATCTATACGACATGCTGTAATCAGATTATCGGCAGAATTACTTTTAAAATTCCTACATTCTCAGTACTGAGAGTACCGAATTGTCATTTGTCTCATTGCTGGAGTGGTACTCTCAAGTGTACACCTTTTAAACCATGTACTGTCAATTCTATTTATATACTGAAATGGTTGGATAATGTATGTTAAACATAAGACTGCAAAAAGTGTTTGCACCATATTAAAGGTACAGAAGATATACTCTTGGTGTTACCAACACAACAACAAGGAAAAGTACCATTCTTTCTGAGAGTATAGGCCTGTTGTGATGATATACATGCATATGGATGGAATTACTATAAATAAGTGCTTTTTTTCTACTTGACTGCTGTTGTTAACACACTGGATTTTTAGCAGAATACCATAGAAAATAGAAAATAGAATATTAGTTTTAAATGTTTGTAGTCTCTTGTTAGGGGTGGTACCATTCACTCCTTCAGTCCAGTGAATTTACACAAAAAAACAACTAACACTCTAAAAGCTAATATGGTTCATTTACATATCTTAAGTGTGTTTTCAAGGTGTACTCTATCCACGTTTCTAGGTGAAAGATACATAATAAATGTACAAACTTTAACCTGAACTACAAGGAAAGGTAGACTACAGGTTTAGACTACTGTAGTGTAGTATTGTTTTACTTTAAATCATTGATAAAGGATAATAATTTAAATAATTTTTAAAGCTATACTATGTCTACTATATCCATGTTCCCAGGTGAAAGATATCTATTAAAGGAACAAAAGTTAAGAATATGAACTAAACAACAAGAAAAATACAGTTTGTATTTCCTTTAAGTGTATGTTTAGGTTTTCCATCAAGCATTGTGTCCTATAAATACTCTATACAGCCAAAAATGTATGAACCCCTCCTGACCATTACACTCATTCGTCTACAAGAACGTTAGTGAGGTTGAGGTCAGGACTCTGATGTTGACGTGAGGAGGCTCCAGGTCCAGTTCACTGTTACACTGTGTCTCATTCACCCATTCACACACCAATGGTAGCAGAGCTGCATGCAAGGTGCTAGCTTGCCATCAGGGGCAACTTAGGGTTCAGTGTCTTGCCCAAGGACACTTGGGCAATCCGGGCCGGGATTCGAACCACCAACCCTACGAGTAGTGGACAACCCGCTCTACCGACTGAGCCACAGCCGCCCAATCTTCTACCAACCTTAACACACAACGTCTTCGTGGAGCTCGCTTTGTGTGCAGGGGCATCGTCATGCTGGAACAGGTTTGGACCTGTTAGTTCCAGTGAAGGGAGACTGTAATGCTACAGCACAGAAAAAGACATTCTATACCATTGTGTGCTTCTAACTTTGTGTATGTTAAAAAAATAACATTTGAATAGGTATTGCCTATTTGTGATATACCCTAGTAGAGTTTTTGTCATGACCGCCATTGTCAAGTCAAAGAAAAGACAACACAAGCATTGTTTTCACAGACCAAGACCATATTTAGCGAGACAAATGCCCAAGACCAAGTACAAATGCTAATAAATCTGAGGCGTGTCCAAGTCAAGACAAAAAAAGGTATTTATCCCTATTATTGAGAAAACCTAGGACACTCTGACAGCACCATACTGCAAAGAACCTCCTTCTTATTCTTCTTCATCAATAACCATTTTTCATTGTATAGGGTTCTTGAGTTGAACTATGTGGTTCTTTATGTTTTATTCTAGGTTCTTCAGAGCAGTGTATTGGTTCTTCAAGGTATAATCCATTAACAGATTAAAGTGAACCCTATAAGGTTCTTTGTGAGACTGGATTTGTGAGAAGGTTCTCCTGGCATCAGTCTTAACAACCTTACTTTGTTTCTTTAAAGCACTCACTTAGGGTTTTTTTTTTTTTTTTTACAGAACTTAACCAACATAACATAGTTCCGTGTTGTAATGCTGTGAAGAACCATTTCTGGGTTCTTTAAAGCACCGGTAAATAGATGGATTTCTAAAGAACTTGAGACTAAAAGGTTCATTGTGCAGACTTGAAAGGGTTTAACTATGGCATCAGGCTAAAAAATAATCCCCAAGTTTTTGGTTCTAAGTGGAACTTTTATTTTTAAGAGTGTAGAGTTGTAGTCACAACCACCATTCTCAAGTCCAAAACCAAGTGGAGACCAAGTCAAACATCGAGACCTGTTCGTTCCAGTGAAGGGACATTGTAACGCCACAGTGTACAATCTATACACAATTTATACAGCTGTGTGCTTTCAGTTTTTTTGGGAAGGATGATATACAGTACTGTGCAAAAGTCTAGACACCCCCCTTTTTTTTTAGATTTTAGATTCACAAACATTATTTTTCCCGCACAAAATGAATTGTTACAGAAGAATGTTTGTATGTCGGTAAAGAAAGCAGCGTATTACGTCGGTAAGACATGCTTTTCAGACAAAAAAACGTGAAACGTGCGTAAAGCTGTCTAAAAATGTACAAACTTACAGATCATTTCATTACCTGAGACTACTCTTTTTATTATTATTATTATTATTATTATTATTATTATTATTATTATTATTTAAACGAAGAAACATTTCATTTAATAATTTTTGAAGGGAGCATCTTTGCTTTGCAGAATTTCTGAAAGAATTTTGCACAGTACTCTATGTGAGGTGATGGCCAGGTGTCCATAAACTTTTGGTCATGTATTTTATGTGAGTTTAGGAAATAGTCTCTATTTCATAAACAATAATATTGAGCATGGCTTAAATGTAAACACCCCTCCTCCCTCCCTGTAACACAAGGCAGGGCTCATCCTCCCCCCCAGTGCACTCTGTCTCAGTCGGAAGCCCCTTTAAAATGGCCTGAAGGCGTTTTTCTCTCACTCACTTGAACGCTGCACGGTTCCTGCTCTATACCATAGGCTGTATATCTTTGAACCAAACGCCGCGCCGCGTTCAGCTCACAAGGTAATTCCTTTATATTAATCTAAACTTCGTCTGAATGCCGGCTTTTCGAATTCCAACTCAATCCTGTGTGCTTTAGGGTTTTATTTTTTAAACCTTGGGGACTTTTATTGGGGTTAGAGTTTGAGTAATAGGACTGATCAGGGTCGAAAACAGAAAAGCGCGACTACTGGTTTCATTGTAATTTCCGCTCATTGTGATCTATTATTTATTATGAAACTCTGTATCTACTTCTAGATTTTTTTTATTTTATTTTAAATTCTATATTTAGTTGATGATGCTTGTGTTGAGTTTGAAACTGAATTTCAGGTTAAAGTGATGAGGACGGACATTGTTGTTGTGGTGTGGTGTTAGTGGTGCTGGCGGTTTTTTTTTGTTTTTAGGAACTGTTGCTGTTGAATTATAATAATAATAATAATAATAATAATAATAATTATTATTATTATTATTATTATTAAATAAACCCAAACGCACAGGAAACAAATGTTTTCGCTTTGAATGAAAGCCCCCTATACATTAAGACTCAGGACTATTATTGGTGTATAATTTCAGATACTTTTGAAACACCTTGAATTTCCGGTTTATTAATAACTAATATATTTGTAGCTCACTATTAAACTTTTACTTGGATGATGTTTTAGTGTATGTGTGTATATAAGTATAATATTTGTCTAATATAATATAAAATGTATTTTATTTTTAGATCACTTTGCATCGGCTGGTTATATTATAGCCTATGTTATTAGTGTATAATTTTGCTTTAAATAGGTTATAAACCAGCATAATAATAATAATAATAATAATAATAGCCTATTAATTTGGGGAAAACTGACTTCAGGTACAGCTAACTAATAACCGACAATGGCAGTTTGCTGGAGCTTGTTGTGTTTTAAGTTTTATTATTATTTTAGAGTTTCTTAAAGTTGGATGTTACTACTCAATACTTTTAGAAATATTTCTGATTGAGGAGTATTTTATGTAGCTTATGTATGTTAAGCTATTCTGCTTGATTAGAAGTAGCTTGTGTTTGAATATATTTATCTATAGCCTAGGTATATATTTTAAAATACTCCTCGTTGTAATCTTACCTCTAATGTATCATCTATATAGTTTTGCGTGTAATGTGAATGGTTGATTGATTTGGAGTCGTCTTACTTCGTTAAGTGATTATTTCTGGGGGTTTGGAGATGTGCTTTCGGAGTTATTGTTCTTTGTTTGCGCGCCAGTTTTATTCGCACATGTTGCGTGTTCGAATTTCCGCCTCGCGTTCCCCCCCTCCGTATTATCGTGTACCTTCCGGGCTTCCGTAGTAACACGTGGGGGAGGAGGAGGAAGGGGGGGGGGTCGCAGCTGTACTTAAAGCACCTCCAGTTAAAGCCGCGCGCGGAGGTATTTCACATTTCTGTTGTTGTTGTTTGTGTGCGCATTGTGCTGTTCTTATGCGTTAATTATCCAAATTCCTCTTTGGTATACATTTCCCCGCTGGGAATTGATCTCAGGAGTTGAATTCCATGGTTTAGGGATTTTTTCCTCAGCATTGTATTTTGTACTGTAAACAAACACAAGCCCGGCTATTAGCTTAGCAACCGACTCATGCTAGCTCACCTTCCTGTATGTTATTGTGTTAAACATTGATTTATTGCATGTTAGTAATGAAAAGCGTCCAGGTCTGTCTGTGTCAGTCTGGATTATACATGAAAAGCGTCCAGGTCTGTCTGGATTATACATGAAAAGCGTCCAGGTCTGTCTGTGTCAGTCTGGATTATACATGAAAAGCGCCCAGGTCTGTCTGTGTCAGTCTGGATTATACATGAAAAGCGTCCAGGTCTGTCTGGATTATACATGAAAAGCGTCCAGGTCTGTCTGTATCAGTCTGGATTATACATGAAAAGCGTCCAGGTCTGTCTGTGTCAGTCTGGATTATACATGAAAAGCGTCCAGGTCTGTCTGTGTCAGTCTGGATTATACATGAAAAGCGTCCAGGTCAGTCTGGATTATACATGAAAAGCGTCCAGGTCTGTCTGGATTATACATGAAAAGCGTCCAGGTCTGTCTGTGTCAGTCTGGATTATACATGAAAAGCGTCCAGGTCTGTCTGGATCAGTCTGGATTATACATGTACAACATGCTGCCTTTTTGAGAACACTGAATTTATACGTTCATTTCAATTTAAAAATACGAGTTTAATGTGTAATATATATCTCGTATATAATGTGTGAAGATTTAGAAGAAAGTCAAACTGGTGTGAAGAGCTAAAGATTTATTATGAAAGTAATTTTTTTTAAAAGAAACCTATTGATGCATGCATTATTTATACATGCATCCAGATTATAATTTTTTTATGTAAATGAATGAGGCTAAAATAGTATGCCTGGAAGTAATAATAATTTATTACTATTATTATAAATAAATGTCCAACACATTCAGGTCTAAAATATGAGATGCGTATGTTTTTTTTTAAATAGTATTTTTATATAATGTATAGTGTGCATATAATATAAAGTGTATGCAGTTTAGGACTGATGCAGGATGTAAAGAGGTTAAAAAAAAATTGCAGATGTTCTCATTTTTTTTCCCCTTCATTTTCTTTCACTTTTTGTAAATAAAATGTTTAAATTTATGTAGATGGTTGCTGAAACGACAAGGAGTCTAGAGAACTACGGCCGTTTATTCACGTTGATATCATCTTCCATCTTATATTTTACTTTTATATCAAAGCAGGCCGTAAACGATCAGATCGACGTGAACGTTAATGCTGCTGCAACGTGATTTCCGATGCTTGCGTAAATGAGGTGGTGTGCTGGTGTTCTTTTTAAAGTGGACGGTAAGTGTAATCGGTAGGAAGTGGACAGTCGGTTCTCGAAGTCGATGTGTTGCAAGCAGGAATAATGGACACATGTAAAGAGTTTGACGAGGGCAGAATTGAGAGCGCTGTTTGACTGGGTCCGAGCGTCTCCGTCTCGTTAGTGTGGTCAGTGTATATTGATCTGCACCGTGATTTGATTCACGTTGATCCTAATCCGTTTCTCACTGTATTTTCTTCACACCAGCAAGAGACAATGAGCGAGACTGCCAAGGACAAGGGTGCCGTCTCTACTAAAGAGAAGGGCGGAGCGGAGAAGAGAGGCAGAGGCAGACCTCGAAAGAACCCACAGGTATGGAGAAGGATATCCGGAGTTCCTGTATTCTGAGAATTTAATCACATGATTGTTCAGATCTGCGTGATCATTTAATGTAACGATGTCGGTGTGAATCCATCGTTTAACGACAATTTGAAGAATCCCACAATCTCATGTACCAATATCATCCTGAATGTGATTTCAGGAGAAGTTCTTGCGTTATTTCTGGTGTTTTATACAATCTATGCCAAACTCTAACAAACAATTCTTTTCCAGATATCATAAATGGATTACTTTTAATCTCTATAACTACTATAGTCCAGATTTTATTTTGAAACATTTATTGCGTATCCAAAACACAATGTTTGGGAAACAAAGGCATTTCCCCTTCAGTCCAGTTCTGTGTCTGCGCCACATGATGGGCTTCACTGTATAAGTGAACACGGGGTCGTGTTAGATGTGACCAGGATCATAAATTTCCTCACTGCGTCTTGATTTATAATTATTTTTTATTTATGAATTTATTTTAAAATTTGAAAAGTTTTTCATTTCTTTTTCTAACCCGTCCTCCACCTCTTGCTGCGTCTTCATCACTTTTCAGCCCGACTGCATCCTGTAACACAAACCAGGAACCACGAGTAACCCGCTTTTTACAGATCGGCCCCTTGGGGCTGGGTGGGTCGGTTCCCAGGCGGCTCTGAGCGCACTGATTGGCTTGTTGAGTCGTCAATCCCGCACGCTAACAGCAGCCTCGGATTAGTGCGGTAATGATTAGTACTTTAATCTGAGCCTGTAGATAATAAACTCTCCTGTCACCAGGAGTCCTGTGTCTCTGAGGTTAAACTCTAAGCAGTACTGTGATTCGCATTGACGTGTGTTTTTGGACCAAGTTTTAACAAGTACATGTGATTCTCACTTGAAAATTACACCTGAGTACCTATAACGAAATTCGCATCATTGGTCCATTTATTATTTAAAAAAAATATTTTTTAGCAATTATAATAAAGCCCCGTGCAAATATTGAGCAGCGTTGAACAGTAGTAGAAAATGATCGAGGCGGATAGCAGTTGCACACATTAGAGCAGGGAAATTTGTTCCAGGTACACTACATGGCCATAAGTATTTGTGCCCCTGACCATCACACCCATTTGTGGTTCTTCAACAAAGTTTGAAGCACACTGTTGTATAGAATGCCTTTGTACATTATGGTGTTAGTTTTCCTTCACTAGAACCAGGAGGCCCTAACCTGTTCCAGCATGACACAGTACACAAAGCGAGCTCCATGAAGACGTGTGTGAAGGTTGGAAGAAGGTAGAAGAACTCGAGTGTCTTGGACATAGCCCTGACCTAACCCCACTGAACACTTTTGGGATGAACTGGAACTGGAGCCTCCTCACATCATCAGCGGCTGATCTCAACCTCACTAACGCACTTGTAGCTGAATGAACACATAGCCACGCCCCAAAATTTTGTAGAAATCCTTCCCAGAAGAGTGGCGGTTCAACAAGCACATTAGTGTGTTGGTCAGGTGTCTACAAACCTTTGGCTGTAGTAGTAGTAGTAGTAGTGTGTGTGCGTGTGATAATAAATAAAAGCAATGTCATTTTCTTTAGTTTGCTCCTAAATTCTGTTTTGTCCCGTCCACACGTATACTCATGCACACGATATGTTCTCCAAAACATGTACGCCATTACAAGAAAAAAGAAAATATTTTTTGTGTTCTATCGATGTTGTGATCACTGATCTGTTTAGTGTAACCAAATTACTGTGCACCCCCCACATGCACAATCTACCAGAAAGAAACGCCTCACTGCTGTATTTACATTTAGCCTGCTTTAAAGTGGCAGGTGGACGTGACATGAAGTCGCGATGAAACCGTGGCCGAGTGAAACTCTGAACCGCTCAGCTGTCTGTTTTGAGTTGGATTCTGTCTCAGCTGTTATGCAGGGCTGCGTAAACACGACTCGTATTCAAACAAATCGCCGATCTCGAATTTGTTACTCTATACAAGATCCGTCACGATATAGAATATATACGTACAGTCCCCTCCGAAAGTATTCGAACAGTGAGGCCATTTTCATGATCAGATCAGAAGACGAATACGAGAAGATGGATCAGAATTTCAGCTTTCATTTCCTCGTTTACATCTCGACATGTTCAACAGCTTGACTTCGAACCGTGGATTGTGATTACTTCAGTCCCGCCCTGTAAAAATTGGTTCGTGATGTCACTGACTGTTTTGGGGTTTTTCTTCACGTCTCTCGATGTTTTGTGAACCGTCTTCATTGGCCGACCCTTTGCATGTCTGGTTGTTAGTTCAATAGTGGTTTCTTTATTTTTCCGGACATTTTAAATTGGTGGGATGGTTCTGATAGATTTTTCCCTCTTTTCTTCAAAGTGGCGTTGGTTCTCCATCAGACTGCTCTCTGGTCTTCATGTTGGTTTAACCTTTTTTTAACACTCTTCACACGTGAAACCCAGGGCTCAAACCAAGAGTAGACCTTCAGAGCTGTTAACCCTTTAAACAACCGATTTAACAGGACACACCTGGATGTTTCTTGCTGCCCGTCAGTCACATGTTCCAATATTTTTGATCACTTAAGCAGGTGGGAGTTTAAAAACGACACGCAGGTCAGCTTTTAGTGCGAAGGAACTGGTTTGTTGTAAATGCGCCATTTAAAACTGCTGTTTAACGTTATGTACTGAATGTTTAATTTACAAATCAGATTGGAATAAAACGTATGTATGAAGAGAACGGGTCACGGATCAGAACTCGCTACACCAAGAGGGGAAAGAAGAGAAACCTTGTTATGACTATTCGTTTAAGGAGCCGTTACGTTACCTTTTAATCGTATTATGGTAGTAGAGTTAAACGTCATAGTTGATACATTTACTGAACAATTGTTTGCAGAGCAAATCAGCTGGCATTTGTAAACAGCAGCTAGGGGTAAAACGTTACCGTGCGCCTGGTAATATGAATATTTGTGTAAATTCTGACGTGAGATCTGCTAGACCTGTAGGTCTCACTCTGCCGCTATGGCATGGTTTATTTATTCTCTGTAATCCCCAAAGATTTACAAACGTCATCTGTCTTAATTATACAAACGACTCAGGATCTCTTGAATAACTGTTATGATTGTGATTAGTCATTGCACTTGTATAGCTAGCTGTTCCTGTTTCTGCGTCCACACGTGCCGTTTTGTGGGGTTGCGAGCGTGTTCATGCAGGTCCATGCGCTGTTGGTATGTGTCTAAATAGAGGAATGAACCCTTTCTCTCACACACACCCTGTAGAATCGAAAATAAACATTAGTGTTATTTCCGGGACTCGGAAACCTCAGAGTTTGGGAACAATTGGTAATATTAGATCATTTGTTCGGACAGAGCTCTGATTATGTGCAGCTAATAACAGATTTTGTTGCGTACTGCTCATGCTAGCAAGCGGTTCCCAAATAAGCGGTCGCAAATGTGCGTGAGGAGCATGATGTGATGCATGTTTGCCTCGACAGCTTTGAGCAGGCAGTGTTCTAGGTTTCACGAGCAAATACATCTGTATGTTGAAATATAAACTAACGCGTGCTGCTGGTTTTACTGTTCATGCTCGGAGCGTCTATCAGATTTACACATCGAGAGACTGAAATTTTTGCCCATTCCTCCTTGCAAAACAGCTCGAGCTCAGTGAGGTTGGATGGAGAGCGTTTGAACAGCAGTTTGATATATAAATAATTTTGCTCGCCCAATTTTTCACTTTTTTATTTGTTGAAAAAGTTTGAAATATCCAATAAATTTCTTTCCACTTCATGATTGTGTCCCACCTGTTGTTGATTCTTCACAAAAAAATTAGTTTTATATCTTTATGTTTGAGGCCTGAAATGTGGCAAAAGGTCGAACAGTTCAAGGGGGCTGAATACTTTCGCAAGGCACTGTATTTATTCATTTTATTTTTCTCTTGGAAATTATGTTATGAGCAGCAGTATAATGTCCATTTTGGGATTGTTTGTTCAAAACATTTGTACCCGATTGAAATCTTCACCAGTTCAATGGACCTGCACCCAGATCACAATATCTAATTTATTATTTATTTTATAAAAGCTCTTAAGCGTATGATCACTTTGGAAATGTCGAAGGATAATCACGTTCCCAGTTCTGGTGAAGGTGATCCCCTCCTTAAATTGCAAACATTTTGATTGGAAAAAGAAATTGTATCGTAGTAGATTGCCAGTTGCTTGAACTACCTTGCATGCATTCATATCAGCTGCTAGCAAAAAATCAGTCTGTACAGGACTTCATGGCGTTTGTGGGATTTTATTTTATTTATTTTCTTTCTTTCCTTTTTTTTGCTGGTTGTTGCAGCCAAAAACTCTTGATTTTTTGCTACAACCATTTTCTAAATTAGTTTTTTTGTGTGCGGAAATTGAATTGGGGAAATCGCAAGCATAGAAAATAGCAGTGATGTTTGTCGGATTTTTATGCATTTTGACGAAAATAGCAGTGATGTTTGTCGGTAAATGAGATTTTCTGTAGAGTTTGACGCACGTGAATTTTCAATGTCTTCAGAATATTGCGGCTTTCCTTGATTAAAAAAAAAAACTTTTGTTTTTTTGCGGACTTTAATTTCTACGATTGAAAAATCAAGAAACCCTGGAGGGACTGATGAACGAATGAACGAACGAATGAATGAATAAGAGCTTTCGAGGTGCAGCACACATTAACATCAAACCAGGTTTGTAAAAAAAAATTTCTACAGTATCTGAGACGTGTGTCGTCATGTAATTCATCACGATTTTTACGATATACAATCTTGGTTTCTTCACAAACTGCCAGCAAAAGTGTAGCATGTTGAAAGAAACCTTTTAAACATGAGCTTTACTTTTATTTAACGTGTACAAAAACTAATTAATACTGAAAGAAGAAGGAAAAATTTGAAGATCCGTATATTTTGGATGAAAAGAACAAAGTTCGTTTCAGACAGTAGAAAATTTGAGCAAATTTTGTGTATTTTGCTGAAGGTATTTCCCCAGAATGCCTCTTCCCCTTGTCTCGTTGACCTCGCCTGTATCAGGTCTCCGCTTTCGTCCGACGTGCCTGATGCACTTGGAGGAATTTGGCAGCCGAGAGCTCTGTGCCACCTGTTGGTCTTAAAGTAGCAGCCGGTGTCAGTTGCGCTGACCTTGAACACTGCTTTCTTTGTGTTGTAAAGTCTTCCTGTTAAAAGATTACGTACAGCAAAACGCACACAATCAGTTCTTCAAACCTGGACGGGAAGACGTGTTTGCTTGCTTATCGCGTCGTTTAAACGGTAGACTGTTCCTGCTGTCTACAGAGCGAACGCTAAAACAAGTACCGTGTGCAGTTTAACCCACTTTCAAACTTCAGCTACGTAACCTTTTAAAACTTTAAATTACATTAGCTCTAAATGCTACAATATATATATACCTTGAGACTGCACCGACCCGTTAGCCAGAATATTAAATAATATCATTGTGGATCGGGTATTGGACAAAACGTCCTATATCTGATTCTGTAAGATGACTGTCACCTTCGAAACTATTGGAACGGCAAGGTTAAATTCATATCTCTTTATTATTATTTTGCTGTAGACTGAAAACACTGGGGTTTGAGATCAAAAGATGACTACAAGAAGAAAGTTTAGTTTTTATTTCATGGTATTTATACATGGACGTGTTCGTCCTGCTCGATTGATTGTTTAGACAATAAACATCTACTCTTGGATTTAGGCTTCAATTTCACCTGTGAAGACTGCATTTGGTGTTAAAAAGGATAAACCAACATGTAAATCAGAGAGTTGTCTACGGGAGAAAAGCAAGCTAGTTTGAAGCTGAGAAAAGAGGAAAATAAATCGGAGGCTTTAATAATAATAATAATAATAAAAAACATTACGCTTAATGGTGTAAACATGGGCTCGATCTTTCTATCAGGAAATAGGATAGTGGTATCAGACCATCTTTAAGTATACGTATTGTGGTGGGGTTTTTTTTTCTTTCCTAGATGTGGGAAGTATCACAATGTTCAGGTATTCCACAGTAGTTTAGAAGCCTGTGTTTAAAGCTATACAACGATATATTTTGATCATCTTTCACATTGATCGTCTTGTCTACTCCAATCGAACGCCGCAAAGATTTTAGCTTCTAGTTGCTATAGTAACGATGTATCGTATATCGATATTGCAATAAATTACATCACAATAGATCAGCCAGCCTTAGTTTACTAAGAAGATGGGAGGAAAAATTGTAGGAGTTACAGGTGAGCGATATGACCAGAATACCTGACGGTTCTGGTAAACAACTTCGAGCATGATATGTAAGCTTGCTACGAAACTGCCAGCGACACAGTCGTGTTGTGTTTGATGGATTTTATTTAATGACTGGCAACAGGGACCCTAAAAAGGAGGAAGTAAGGCTTTCCACTTAAGAATTTATTTTAAGGTGATATACATTTCCAATCTTAATAATAATAATAATAATAATAATAGAGAGAGAAATTGACTAGATGCATTTGATATAGGAGAAAGAGGGGGGCGCGCAAGGTATTAAGATAAAATTGGTATCGTGATAAATTGTTTTTTTTTTTTTTGTTTAAGATAATGTGTTATATTTAAGGGTTTTGGTAAATTTTTAAAAAAGGAAAGACACTTTTTAAATAGTTTTAATTATTTTATTAAAATGCAAAACCATACGTGATAAATGTGTTGATATTCTTCTGTGTTTATATTGCTGGCAGTGATTTATGTTTGTGTATCGATGCCTTAAAGAATGGCAATATGATTTTTTTTCCAGCAAAATTTCTACACCCCGACTAGCACGTTAGACACTATGTTACAGTAAACCAAAACTTGGACCATAAAGACACCCAAATTTCTCAGCAGCTTGTGCCGGCATTCCGGTTTCTAGAATTTAGTATCTAACGCCAACGCTGGGATACGCAAAGAGGTTAATTTGAGAAACCGAAGACAGGAAACCGACTTCGACCAACACAAAGAGAGCTGAAGCATGATGGTAGGAGTTTCGCAGCTTATTCATGTCACACGCCTTCCTGTTTACTCTGCAACACTTCTATGGTAACTCGAAACAAAATAAGAGACAGAAAAACACCGCCTCTAAGGAGGGTGAATGTTTAGGGTTTTTTTTTTTTTTTTTACGCTGACAAGGTGATAACATAATAAACATTAAAGTGCGTCAGTATCTGACTGGGTTAACCGTGTGTTTTCACTCTGTTTCATGACGATGCTTTGATCGTAAACAGAAGCTCAAACCGCAGATCTTTTCTGATTTTAAATAGTTCATATTCTACGAGAGCTGCGTGCGAGGCAGAATTGGACGTCACGGGCGGTGATCGAGTAAGGGCCGTATGATTCCTGAAGGAATTTCTACCATATATCACGATCTGTGTCGTTTTAACGTTTTGTAAAACTTGTACACCATAAACAGAAGTTGCTTTTTTTTTTTTTTTTTTTTTTTTTTTTTTTTTTTTTTTTAGAAAAACTTTTTTTTTAAATGTCTATAAAATGAAATGTTACTTTATTTTGTTTTTTAAAAAAAGTTTGGTTAAACTTGGTAAATAATTAACACTGAAAAGGAGAAAATTAGTCTTGAAAATACATTTGAAGTATGTTTGGTGCAAGTTGGTGGGAATAAATCTCTCTCCCTCTCCATAGTTGCAATCGAAACTATTCCACCTCCAGTGCAAATCAGGTTTATTGTTAAAATGTACAGACTTTCAGATGTTTGTGATGAACAAATCAAACAAAAGCGATTGAAATGGTTCGACACGACGAATGCTTCAA
>JAFFST010047942.1:28695-42580 GCA_022414735.1 Noturus placidus | reverse complement strand
AGCGCCTTGCATGGCAGCTCTGCTACCATTGGTGTGTGTGTGAATGGGTGAATGAGACACCGTGTAAAGCGCTTTAGACAAAAGCGCTATATAAGTCCGCCATTTAACAAATCAAACAAAAGCGATTGAAATGGTTCGACACGACGAATGCTTCAAGTGTTTTCCACAAATTCACCTGAAAATGCAACTTATAATGATTTCTCCAGTTTCAGAATTATTCGCCCCCCTGAATCGAATCCCTCACAACAGCATAAATACTCAGAACAGCTGTGTCTCAAGCACACCTGATATAAACTAATCAAGGGCTTCATTAGTTACAGCAGGTGTGCTTGAGCTGGAACACATGAAATACCTGAACTGGCTCGGGGCAGAAAATTATTAAATACCTGGACTGGGCAGAGAAAGGAAGCTCTCGACGGCTGCAAGCAGATTTGTGAGAAGGCAGGATGTGAAAAACCCTCGAGTGACTGATACACCAAGTCCTGCTGCAGGTCTTTTACAGACACTGAGGCTTCAGTGAGCACAGTAAGGTGTGAACTAAACACAGAAGGTTTCCATACCAGAACTCCAAGACGTTCACCACTACTGACCCAAAAGCACAAGAAAGTCGCTCAAAATCATATAAATAATCCACAGACGTTTTGGGGTTCTGTTCTGTGGAGCGATGAAATAGAACTGGAACTTTTCAGTGCGATGGATCAGCGGTATGTCTGGAGGAAGAAGAATGAAGAACACTCTGTCCACAGTCAAGCATGGTGGAGGCTCGGTGATGCTCTGGGGCTGCTTTGTGTTCTCTGGTACTGGAAACCTGGAGCGTGAGATGGATTCATTGAAGTATCATGAAATCCTAGGAGAAAACATCATGCCATCTGTGAGGAAGCTGAAGCTTGGGCGTCATCTGACCTTCCAACAGGACAATGATCTCAAGCATACCTCACATTCTATCAAGGTCCATCACAGTCACCTGACCTGAACCCCATAGAAAATCTCTAGTGGGATTTGAAGACGACGGTTGCAGCACACAAACCCAAGAACATTACTGAACTGGAGGCCATTGCTCATGAGGAACGGGAGAAGATTCCTCAGGAACGCTGAGAAGCTCTGCATCTCGTTTGCAGCAGGTCATAACAGCAAAATGATGCTCGTTATGAAGCGGTTTAACAATTTTGAGACTGGAGAAATCATAAGTCGCATTTTCGGTTGAGTTTGTGGAAACCACTTGAAGCATTCATGTCATGTCAAACTATTTCAATCGCTTTCGTTTGATTTGTTCATCACAAACATCTGAAAGTCTGAACATTTTGACCATAAACCTGATTTGCACTGATCGTTTTGTAATAGATTTGATTACGACTGTTTATGTATATGGACCTTGTACTTTATGGTGGTAAATTACTGAAATAATGAAAAAATGTCGTCTGAATCTCTGAAATGTTCTTTCGAAGTTAATTGGAAACTTTGGAGCATCTATGTGGTAGATTTGGCTTTATACTAAAACTTGTCTTATTAGGGCGGCTGTGGCTCAGTCGGTAGAGTGGGTTGTCCACTAATCCACTAATCGTAGGGTTGGTGGTTCGAATCCCGGCCCGGGTGATCCCATGCCGAAGTGTCCTTGGGCAAGACACTGAACCCTAAGTTGCCCCCGATGGCAAGCTAGCACCTTGCATGCAGCTCTGCTACCATTGGTGTGTGAGTGTGTCTCATCTGTAAGTCGCTTTGGATAAATGCGTCTGCTAAATGAATAAATGTAAATGTAAATCTCAACCAATTCCCTTTTTTTTCTTTTCTTCAGCAGCAGGAGCCCAGTGGTTCCCCGACGCCGAAGAGGCCCCGAGGACGACCAAAGGGAAGCAAAAACAAGTCGAGCTCCTCAGCATCTAAAGGCAAAGTGAGTAGAGGGGTTTTTTGTTTGTTTTTTTTTAAGCATAGTCACAGAAAATAATGCTCATCTTTCAGGTTTTTATTCCTCACCTCAGAGTTGTTTGTCACTAGTAACCATGGCTAGTTCTCGATGTAGAACACGCTCCCATATTTGACAGATTTCTTGCCGCCAAGTTGTAAACATTAAAACGAAACCAAGATGGTAGGTTCTCCCACTTCCTTTCTCACTGTGGCTTCCTGTAGCGTTTTGCATGATGCAGGTGCACTCGATAGTGGTGCCATCTCCATGACAACACCCTCCACCTCTAACAAACACATGTGTATACAAACACACATGTACGCATACATTCAGTTTGCTGCTTTCCATCTACTGTTGTCATGACAACCGCTGTCCCCATTCACTTCTCTGCACAATACACATGTACGCCCTTGCTCGGGGGTGTGTGTGCGTGCCAGCTGTCTCAGAGCTTCAAACCAGGTGGCCAATGAACTGGAGTGGCCTGTGTGCAGTTCATGTCCGTTTCCAACATAATGGCCAACGAACCCACTGCCCTCTGGCCGAGTACACACACACACACACACACCCTCTAGTGGTTAGATTTTCTCTTAAACACTTGAGAAAAGCTTTATTCACACAATTAATGTAGTATTATGACTGTAACGATATAACTTGCATGGGTTTTTTTGTGATTCATGTTCCAATTAGTTTTTTCTTTTCGTTCTGCTCAGTATTTCGAAGCGCTAATTTCGCTAGTGGAATCTTATAGCCTCCAGATTAGCATGGTGTGAATTGCATGTTTGACTCCCACACGAGTCAGCATTCAGTGAATTATATCCTCCGAATCATTTCTAACGTACGGTTTCGGAGACCGCTGCGGCGTCGTGACTCTGAACTACGTAGGAACGAGAGGAATCTCCTGCCTGTGATGGAAGAGAGTGATTGCGCTTCAGCACAGGTGGCTGTGGATCAGGTGGTAGAGCGGGTTGTCCACTAATCGTAGGGTCGGCGGTTTGATTCCCGGCCCACATGTCTCCACATACTGAAGTGTCCTTGGGCAAGACCCTGAACCCCAAGGTGTTCCTGGAGGCAAGTTAGCACCTTGCATGTCGGCTCTGCTACCATTGGGGTGTGTGTGAATGGGTGAAGGAGACACCGTGTAAAGCACTTTGGATAAAAGCGCTATATAAGTGCGCCATTTACCATTTTAGTGTGGCGTACCTCATCGGAAACTACAACAACTCTAAACTGCTGGTTATCGGCTTCCGTTACCGGTTAGCCTTGTTAGATACGTACTTCAGACCCGTTTCAGAGTGTTTTTATTGTTCTTGTCTCTGACCAAAGTTACGTGATGTGTTTAACTGCAGCTCCTTACAGGAACCTTTTGTGGTGATGGTTTTTTTTTTTTTTTTAAATAATTTGATTGCATGATTAGAAAGCTCGATTATTACAGCATGTACTCAAACAGCACTGTAGTAGTGGTTTCTATATCCCGACCTTGTATGTTCAACAGTGATGGTCACTTCCTGTTTTAAGGATGCAGAAGATCCAATGCAATTTTGAGTTCACTGTAAAAGCATAGTGATTTTTATTTTTTTTAAATCCACTAACCCCTCCTCTCTCTCTGTCTCTCTCTCTCTCTGTGTTTCTCTTATCTGTCTCGCTCTCAGAAAGCAGCTGCTGCGACAGCATCTGCAGGGGGGAAACGCAGAGGGAGACCCAAGAAAGCAGTAAGTCATCCTGCTGTTCTTCACAAAACACCCTGCTTGCTAATCACGTAGCCGCTAATCACTTCACCATCTATCACGTCCAGTTCAGAGTTCAGACACTTTATGGAAGGGTATATGTGTGTGGTTTTAGCACTTTACAAGGGCCAAAGGTCTCCATAGTGATCAGAGTACTTGATATTTACAGCCTCAATTCCTGAATGGTTGGGTCGTTATGTGGAATGTAAAGAAAAACAGAATGTAATGATTTGCAAATCTCGTAAACAGTAGATCATGGAAAAGATATCAAATGTTCAAACTGAGGAAATGTAGCGTTTTAAGTGGAGGGGGGGGAATAGGTAATTTTGAATTTGATGGCTGCAACATGTCTCAAAAACATTGGGACGGGGGCAACAAAAGGCTGTAAAAGTGTTTGTTTAAAAAAAAACAGCTGGAGGTTAAATGGGAACACGTCAGTCAGATGATTGGGTTTAAAAAGAGGATCTTAAAGACGCGGAGTCTCTCAGAAGTAAGGATGGGCAGAAGTTCACCAATCTACAAAAAACTGCATCTACAATTTGTGGAACCATTTCAGAATAATGTTCCTCAACGTAAAATTGCGAAGACTATGAATATCTCATCATCTACAGTACATAATATCATCAAAAGATTCTGAGAATCTGGAGAAATCTCTGTGTGCAAGGGACGAGGGTGAAAATCAATACTGCATGTATTGGGCCCTCAGGCAGCACTGCATTAAAAACAGGCCTGATTCTGTAATGGAAATCACTACATGGGCTCAGAAACACCTCCAGAACTCACTGTCTGAATACAGTTCGCAGTGCCGTACACAAACGCTGGTTAAAGCATGATCATGCAAAGAAGAAGCCATATGTGAACATGATCCAGAACCACTGCCGTCTCGTCCGGGCCAAAGCTCATTTAAAATGGACCGAGGCGACGTGGAAAACTGTTCTGTGGTCAGACGAATCCAAGTGTGAAATTCTTTTTGTAAACCATGGACGCAGTGTCCTCTAAACTAAAGAGGAGAGGGACCGTCCGACTTTTTATCAGCGCTCCGTTCAAAAGCCTGCATCTCTGTGCCTTTCCAGATGTGCAAGCTGCCCATTGCATAGGCACTAATGCACAACATTCCATCAATCCATGCTGAAAGGTGTATATACAGGTTTTAGAGCAACATTTGATTCCATCCCATCTTTACTTCTGAGAGACTCCGCCTCTCCAAGATCCTCTTTTTATACCCAATCAGCTCACTGACCTGTTCCCAATGAAACTAATTAGTTTTGAAATCTTTCTCCAGCTGTTTCTTTTTAGTAACATTTTCTTTTCCAGCCTTTTCTTGCCTCTGTCCCAACTTTTTTGAGACATGTTGCGGCCAAAAAATTCAAAATGGTGGGTTTTTTTCCCATTAAAATGGTACGTTTTCCGCAGTTTAAACATTTGATATGTTTTCTATGTTCTGTTGTGTATAACACCTGGTTTTATGAGATTTGCAAATTATTGCATTGTTTTTCTATTTCCATTTTACACCGCGTCACAACGTTTTTGAGCTTGTTCGGACACGCAGAGCAATGCTAGTGTTATCCACATACTGTGTGTGTGTGTGTGAGTGTGTGTGTGTGTGTGTCCTAGTCTCCTACATGACTTTCCTTCCCGTTCAATAAAAATGAAAGAAACCTATATCCTCAGTTTCACCTTCTCCTGGGGGTTTATTCCTGACTTTATAGAACAAGACTGATCACATGACCTCGGTATGACTATTTGATTGGTCAGAGGCTAAAGGCGCCGGTGCGTCTCCTGTATAAAGTTAAGAATAAAACACTTGGCAGTGCGCAGTATTGGGAAATGAATCAACGTTGCTGTGATGCAGCCTGACATTTTTGTTCGTGGTGTACTACAGAAGGACACGTCACACTTTTTATCCATTTGTAGTTTGTATTTAATGCCATAGAGCATCTGAAACAAGCTCGCATGTATGTTATAGCAGCTCTAGGTGGGCTTTCCATCTGTCTGTTTCTCTCTCGTTTGGCGTTGGTAAGACCGGACAACACGTAAACTCGGTGGGGACGTATCGCTTTACCTCCGACAATGGAGACTCCTTCCATAAATATTTAAATAAACCTCTCTTTACAGAAACCCTCAACAAAACGAGTTCTACTCATTATATTTATTTCCCCAGATAATATAAAAATTTCCGTTTTTTAATTTTTCGTTAGGAGTGTGCTCCACGATTCTAATGGATGTCGATGGACCTCCAGAGGTTTTGCACACATCTGGCACAAAGCATCATGGAACATGGGTGTGTTCTGGATTACAGTGTAGCGTATTGTAATGTTATGCAGAAGACATTGTGTACATCTTGTATACGTGGAATGATCACCGTTAAGGTGAATTTGAAACATGTAGCTACGGCAGTGGAAATGACCCACAGGTAAAAAACCGAGTGTGTGTGTGTTCGTTGGCACAGGTGTCAAGTGAAAACATTTGCATTTAGCTCCTTATCAGAAAAGGGGATTTCATGTGGTGTCTTTGTTTTTACTCTGTTTTGTTTATCTGTTAATTTTGTTTCTGTTAAGTTTTCTTCGCGCGCGCGCGCACACACACACACACACACACACACGGTTTGTGTTGACCATCCGAACTCAGAGTTCTTGTCCCGTGAGTGATCACACACACACACTCACTCATTTCTTTAGTCACCGCCATTCCTAAAGGCCTGTTTTATCTGCAAGTACACCACAAGCTCCGCCCCTTCCTCCTTCTCTCTCTTAACAGCACACTCTTTTGTCCCCCCCACACACACACACACACATTCCTGTTACATGAGTCACGGCCCTGGCACAGCGGTTTGGGTCTGTTCCACACCGAATCATTTAAATATGCCTCCAGAAAGTCCACACGCCTGAGTCACGCGCAGATATTTAGCTCGTGAGTCCGAGTCCAACACTCATCTGATTTCAAGGCGCAAGTTTGATCAACATTTCCTTCCAAACGGTTGATTCATAAAATACCGTTGCGCAATAACTTGTCTCCCGGGTTCAGATTTGCTTCACGTGTCGTAACCGAAAGGAAACCCAGTGGCGGCTTTAAAGGATCTCTTTATTTTAGGTGTTTTTTTTCCTCTTCTTCATACAGGTCTCTTCACTCCGCGTTGATTTGCATGTGTCCGTTTTGCCTAAACTTTTAGAACAGGGCGGTGTCGTTTCTTTTATGAGTGAAGGATATACAAAAGACAAACCGTGGAGCTTCAGCGTGACTGTGTGCTCACCTGCTCTTTTAAGATATCGTTTTATTTTCATAATCTTTTGGGGTTTATTTATTTATTTAGGCTCTGCTCCGTTTAGATCCAGGTATTCCCCGGAATCACTGCAGCTGTAAAGTCAATTCCATAAACTGTTCATTCTTGAACTTTACACTGAAAACAGATCGACAAGAAAATAAATAAAATGTCTAAAACATCTTGTTGAAGAGGTGGATAAATGACAGACCTTGTTAGTGATGCTTCATGTAGCCCACTTTTAAGGACCATCACCACACCAAACTGTGTGTGTGTGGAGACATAGTTTTGCTAAATACCACCACTTCAGTTCATATCATTTATTTTATTCACTATAATCTAAAGATGTATAAACTTTCGAATAAAAATCGGATGAAGTGTGCTTTTTTTAGTGGGCTGAAAAAGTCCTGCTTTGAGCAGTGTGCGTCTTCGTGGAAATAAATCCCTCTCGAGATAACCTGACCAGACGTGATGAGTTTTCTCTGGACTTGTGACGTGAGAAGAGCGCTCTGCCGTCGCTTTACGTAAACATGAGCTTTTCATTTAGTCGCCTTTTACTTTTCAGTGAGCGGGAAGCTCTAGGTTGGTCTTCTCAGCTTTTTCTTCCTCCACAGGATGGCGCTATTTAATTATGTTTATAATTACTTTTTACAAACGTAAAGGAAGAGCTAGATAGATGGAGATGTATATTCTCTATTTATTTATTTATAAATAAAGTGTGATTTGTATGCCTTTTTTATAAAAAGGCTTTTTAAAAAAAAAAAAAGTTTAATAAAGCTCATGGTATTCCTACACATTTTTATGATCCATTTAGTTTTTAATGGTGAAGTCCTATACTTAGGAAAAAGCCTAAATGCATACAACAGAATTTCAGGATCCTGTGATTGCAGAAATTAATGATGCATATAAAATACATACACTAAATTCCACAGATTTAGGTCAAGATGTGTCTTCGACTCACGTGCGTCGAACACGAGTACAGCTAAACGGTCTCGTTTACCAAGAAACGTCACTGTGAGGCAATTTTTGCGATTAGAGCTGGGCAGTATGCCAAAATATCACGATACATGTGTATCACGATTTATATGATTTTATCTGCAAGACTATCGTACAATAAACACCCAAAACCCCCATTTTAAATATCATTTGATGCGTTACTGCCTACAAAGTAAAAACAAATGCATCAAATCAACAGCATCCATTCAGTCCCATTTAATTTATAATCATTACGGAAACCATTGTTTATGTAAAGTGGCGCTCTTGTATAGAGAGTAGGAAGATCATGATGAAGCTTCAAGTGCTCAGTTTGTATGCATAGTGTACGTAATTATAATAATAGTTATTTTTTCTATTCCTACAGTGTGTAATTGAGCTGCGGTAACGAGGGAATTTCCCCACTGTGGGATCGGTAAAGCTTGTGTTCTGTAGACAAGATGAGGAATAAATATTGTATCGCGTTTCTCAGACATTTCTAGAATACACAATGTGTGTCACGATATCTACGTAACAAACTTCTGGGGAAACTGTAGTGCTGTGTATCTTCACACTTTATATTTTTATTTGTTTATTTAATTTATCGCCTACTTAAGTGAAAGGCGGGGGGGGGGTGGTAAATTGGGTACATGAACGTGTATTGTTTTTGTATTCAAGTTGCTGACTGTCTCCGTTTTCTCATTCTCGCAGGAGAAGGAAGAGCAGCCATCCAAGTCTTCTGAGGAGGAGGACGACGACGAGGAGGAGGAGGAAGAAGAGGAGGAACAGTAGATCAACAAATCAGCGCTACCTCATAACTCGATCTCGTCACTTCCCGTTTAAACAAACAAAACAGAGCTTGACTTTTTTTTTTTTTTTTTTTGCAACCTCGCAAAAAAAAAACACAACCCAAAAACTCTCGCTCATTCTCCATCAGCACAGCCCACTACAGTGCATCTCTCTCTCTCGTTCTCTCTCTCTCTCTCGTTCTCGCTCTCTCTCTCGTTCTCTCGCTCTCTCTCTCGTTCTCTCGCTCTCTCTCTCGTTCTCTCTCTCTATACCCACTCACTACTGGAAAACAAACAGACTCAAATACTGTATATGTGTGTGCGTGTGTGTACATGCGTTGTAGTCTGTGCATATCTGCTCTCCGGTCACGTGTCATACTGGACAAAGATTCCCTCTGATTTCAGGTTTTGTTTTTTTTCCCCTTTCTTCTCTCCTCTCGCTTTTAACACAGACTTTCAGATGTTCACACGTTCTCTGGACAAAGGTGAATCAACCGACTTTTATTGTTTCTGTGTTTGTAAAGGGGGGGGGGGTCAGTACTTTACTTTTGGCTTCCAGTTTTTTTTTTTCGTTTGTTTATAAAGCTATACATTGGTGGAGAGGGGTGTGTGTGTGTGTGTGTGTGTAATAGACAGCAATTCACCGTGACGCCTCGTCAATCTGTTTTTCTCTCTTCTAAAATCTGCGACTTTTTTCTTCTGACGCGGTTCGTTTTCAGAAAGATTTTAAATGTTTTTGAAAAGGACAAAAAATAATAGAACCAGGTGTGGCGTTCGACTGTGCTTCTCGATCACTGTTTAAGAAATTATGAAAAGATACGTTTGTTTGTTTTGTTGTTTGCTTGTTTTTTTTTTTGTTATCCCATCGTCTTGAGATCGCAAGATCTTAGGAAAACATGCCGTGGAGCTAAACAGTTATCTAGCAAGTGCAGGTTCTGTATGATTTCCATCCCAAAATATTCCCAAAAGTCCTTAATTATTGAGATGGTTACTAAGGGTGCACAATTCATCAAACACTGATTTATACACGTTCACGGACGTTTAGAGATGGTCCTGATGATTAAATCGTGATATCGGACATGGTTTTTATTTTTTTCTTTAACTCGTCCGTTCCCATTGACGTGTTTTTATAATCCAAGCTGTAACGTTGACGGACATCTGATTTAGCTTCGGTTTTGGAAAATGAAAATAACATTAAATGAACCATGGAAAATGGTTTTGTGCATGCTTAGTACTCTAGTGTTGCATCTACATGGAAGAATGAATCTCTTTCTGTGGACTTACTGTGTAGAATACAGACGTGAGACGAGTGGATTGCTTTTATTCCGGTTTTTTCCTTCTCCACAGGATGACGCTGTTTGCTACTGTTCAGCCTGGTTTGAGTTCAGTTTTTCTCTCTCTCGCGCGCGCGCTCTCTTCTGGTTCTGTTTTTCCATGTAGGGTTTTTTTTTTTTTTTGTGATATTTTATTTTTTACAAAACTCCGAGTCAGGGAACGCCGATCGGTCCAGCGACTGAGTTTCTCAGAACTGTAATGCTGCTACAAACACGGTTAAAAAAAAAAAAAAAAACATAAACCCAGAATACTGCAAAGTCGCACTCGTACCTCACTCTGTATCAGTTTAGGACGGCTTACTGTTTAAAGTAAAAACCCACAACCTTCAGCTGCTCCCGGTGCAGCCTCTCTCTGGCAAGAGTGTGAGCAAACTTATTTTATTTTTGTTTTGATTTATAAATGTTTTCCTTTCTTTCTTTTTTTTTTTTTTGTAGTTCAGTTTGTCTTTGAGTTAGGTTTGTGTGTGTGTGAGACTAACAGTAGAACTTTTTTTCTAGGTTTTTAGAGAACCTAATCATAACGGTGTGCACTTCAGTGCAAAGCATTAAATGTTTTCAAGGTGTATTTTATTTCTTTTCTTTGTTTATTTCTCTCCTTCTCTCTCCATACGTGAAACTGTAGACTCGCCATAGTCTCTCTCTCTCACTGCGTTGGGACAGAGAGAGGAAATGCTGTCAGTTTTTTTTTTTTTTTCTTGAAAAATGTTCACCCACTGTGGTATGTGTGTGCAGGGGTGTGTGTATGTGTGTGTGGACAGACATTGTAGTTCCCCCGACAATAATTCACAACTAGGTCCTAACCCTGCTGATTTGTTCACCAAATTAATAAATAAAACTTATTGGAATTGTGGGAAATTATCCATTTAGATGTCAGTGTAACATTTTACTGTCCATCAATCTTTTTATATATAAATCTTAAATATAAGATTTGATGAGGTATCATTCGTTTCAGTCCATCATATCGTCAGTTCATCGCCAACATCCTGCTTTAACCTCAACGTTCCCCTCAGTTCCACTTCCTCTTTTAAACTCTGGTACTTTTGGTTTATAAATACTGATGTTTTTCAGTGTGTGTGAGAGAGAGAAGAGTGAGTGTTGTGCCTGCACACAGTTAACTGGTTTGGGATCAGTCTTTAAAATGTACAAACGTTTTGTTTTGTTTTTTTAATTGTGGCCTGCAAGTATTTGTATTCAGACTGGTAATAAAGGTAATGATTCCTACACTTTCCTCTGCTCTTAAGACCGTCTTTTAAAGCCGTCCTTTCCACAACCTTCTCGATATGATTATTGTAGGTTTTTAATTTTTTATTTACTATTTGGTTCATCAAGCTTTTTTACACCATTTTCTTTTTTTAATTCTTTCGGAGCTGTTATCTACAGCGATCAGCCAGAACATTAAAACCACTGACTGGTGGGAACAGAGACAAGTTCCTTTTCACTGGCAGGAAAAGATGAGTAAGTTGAGGGGGCAGCGCAGGAGCAAGTTGAGGGGCAGCGCAGGAGCAAGTTAAGGGGGCAGCGCAGGAAGTGCATGCTTCCGTTTTAAGGCATTCATGGAACTGTCACGTAAGGCTGAACAACATTGTATGAATTTATAGTGTTTAAAGCGTTGTTCATGTGCCATGTTAAAGATTCAGTACAGTGGTTCACTGTTGCGCACATCTGCATTACACAAACTAGCTCATCTGCGCAAAGTGAGACCCCACACCCTTCCCGAAATTCGATGTTTAATTCGACCACTGGTTGGTACCTACTAAGTGCCCCAATGAAAGAGAACCGGTGAACTGGAGACAGGGTCGTGAGCGTGCAAGGCTCAGTGATGTGTGCGTGAGGAGAGAAGGCCAGAGCGTCTGGTCCGATCCAACAGAAGATCTACTGTAGTACAGAGTGCTGGAAAGGTTCATGATGGTTCTGATAGAAAGGAGTCAGAACACAGAGCATCACAGCTTACTGCGTACGGAGCTGCGTAGCTGCAGACCCATCAGAGTGCCCGTGCTGACCCCCTGTACACCACCAAAACTCCTACAATGGGCACCAGAACAGGACCATGGAGCAATGGAAGAAGGTGGAAAGGTCTGATAAATCATGTTTTCTTTAACATCATGTGGACTTACCTGGAGAAAAGATGATGACACCAGGATGCACTATGGGAAGAAGGTGAGCTGGTGGAGCAAGTCTGATGCTCTGGGCAATGTTCTGCTGGGAAACCTTGGGTCCTGGTATTCATGTGGAAGTTACTCTGACACACACCACCTACCTAAAGACCGTTTCAGGCCGAGTACACGCCTTCATGGTAACGGTATTCCCTAACGACAGTGTCCTCTTTCAGCAGGATAACGCGTCCTGACACACTACAGAACCTGGTCAGGAACGGTTTGAGGAACATGACAGATGTTGACTCGACTTCAAATTCCCCAGATCTGAGTCCGATCGAGCGTCTGTGGGAGGTTCTGGACAAACAAGCCTGAAGAATCCAGAATTTAACTCTTCAGTACAATTTTAAAGCACACGTTTGTTTCGTCACATATCTGTTCAGGTCTGTTTAGACAAGAAAATTAAAACGGAGTTTACTTCCAGGATTGTTTTCCGTTCCTTTTTAGACAAATTTCCTTTTTAGAAACGTAAAAGGGGTGGAACTTACTTCACTGATCAGACTCATGCGAGCGTCACACTGTGACCAGCCGTCTGTAGAAACCTATTTCGTCAACAACAGATCACTAAAGCGTGTGTGTTATTTACGGAGGTGTGGCATGACTGGAACGTGTTCTACGCTTTTGTTTTTATGAGTGAAAAGTCAGAAATGTGGCATGTGTGTGTTTTGCGCGCGCGCACACACACACACTTCTAACTTCTGATCAGAGGTTTGTGAGTCCCAGGACTTAACCCTAATCTGCTCTCTCATACATTGGTTTCGGTCATGTGTCCGATACCATGCTCATTTGTTCATACCTTTTTTTTTTAAAAGAAAAAAAACTAAACACAAGAAAACATTCAATACCAGGTGATATTCAGTTACATGAACCTCATGTCTATTATTATTATTTTTCCCCAATGTACATATGATGCAAAATAACCGATTTGGATATACAATACAAGCGACCTGATAAAACATCTGGCATTCAAACAGTATATTTTATAGAGGGTGAGAAGACGGCCGACCTGGAGAAAAAACAAACTGCGAGCGCACAGAGATATTACCGAGCGTGCGGTGATGCAGCCTGCGGAACGTTCCAGCACTTCATTTCTGCGAGCACTGATCACATCATCTCAACGTCTACGATTTGCTCTCTGCTTTCTCTGTACAAATAAAACAGCACGAGGACGTCATCTGTAGCATCATCTGAGTAATACTAGTAGGTTAATCACTTCAGTATCCGCACCCAAGGATTATTACTACCAATAATAAATTATTCTTATCATTTTATATATATATATATATATATATATATAAAAAAAATGCATGTGTATGCTGCTTAAAATTCCTGCAGCTCCAAATGGACATCTGGTATCGTGTCTTTGGATAAAAGCGTTTACAGGCAAATAAATATAAAATAAAAAGTAAACTGATGCACCAAGTACACTTTTTTTTTTTTTTTTAAATGTTTTACATGATCAGAGCTTACACTAACTTCCTGGTTGGTGATTACGGGACTTCACGTCATTTCTTGTTTTCAGTATTTGTTTCTACGCCACTGTTGAAGGAATTCTGGGATCCTAAGATAAGCTGTAGATTAGCCTACACTAAAAATAAACAGACGTGTTAAGAATTCCAGCGTGTATCATGGTTTTCCTACATTAACATTATTGTGTGCGTGTTGTATAACAAATTAATCACATGTCTGTCGTGGAAAAGGGCAGCGTGCTCTGTTTTCTTCTCTCATTCCCTGGCGTTCCCCCCCCCCCCCCCC
>JAFFST010047938.1:6546-17360 GCA_022414735.1 Noturus placidus | reverse complement strand
TAAGAGGGGCTAAATCTTAAAGTCTTCTTTCTCCTCAGTTAATATATGTCCAGATTCATTCCCACCATTTGCCCAGCCTGGAGAGCTCTTGCCGTGCTATGCTTTTAGCGCTTCGCTTAAAAGGTGTTGCGCTCATTTAGGTACGTGCGGAACACAAGATCGGCGCTAATTAGTTCCGCCTCTACAATCCATTATTTTCAGGTAGGAACCAAATAACGGTAGCAAACTTGACTTAAACTGTGAGGCAGTTACAAATAGTAGTAGTAATAATAGCAGTAGTGATAGTAGTAGCAGTAATAGTAGTAATAATAATAGCAGTAGTAATAGTAGTAGTGATAGTAGTAGCAGTAAGAGCAGTAGTAGTAGTAGTAGTCGTAGTAGTAGCAGTGATAGTAGTAGAAGTAATAGTAGTAGTAGTAGTAGTAGTGGTAATAGTAGTAGTAGTAGTAGTAGTAATAGTAGCAGTGGTAATAGTAGTGGTAGTAGTAGTAGTGGAAATAGTAGTAGTATTAGTTGAGGTGATGGTAGTAGTAGCTTCCTGTGTAGTCTTATAGCAATCGCCTGCATTATATATATATGTCCATCATACACATGAAACTGTTCCCAAATGATTTGTAACACACTTTATCAGGCATAAAAATGTGTTTTATGTATAATATAAAAATGATAAGACAAGCACATACTGGCCCACATTTCATGTGGCAATATATTTATTACAGTTAGACCTTTAGGAAAAATGAAAACTGGGTCACTCGGACCTGAACAGGGCTTACGGTTTAAGGAAGCAGATTGCAACATCTGTTCAAAAACCTCTTTACAACCCTTGTTCAGAGTCAAAATAGCATATGTGCGTTTGATTTCCAGCAGCGGGACCACAAAACGTAGCTTTTTTTACATTTTGAAATGTAGATTACTTGTGACTCTGGGGCAGCTGTTAGGTCAGTGACAGCCTGTTAGCCTCAGGGTAATGATATTCATGGGGAAATTGCTGGAGAGGCTTAAATTTGTATCTTTTATTACAGTATGGCGGATTTCATTCTAATAGAATTTGGGATTGTGGCGGGCGAAACCCAGCTGCTCTGAGCACCACGCCACGATAGAAAGCGTCCGTCTGTCAGGAAACCAAAATATCATTCCCACCTTTTGGAAGTCTCAATTATGAATGCTGTAGGAGAGGGAAAAGAAGAAAAACGTACAAGACGGACATTTACATCGACCGTGGCCTCTTTGTACTCGGCAGCGGATTCGTTTGGTTCGAGTGTGAAAAACGGAAAAAAAAGAACGTGACTCACTGCTTTCAATGGCGAGGATGGTGATGTTGTGCACTGCATTCATCTCTCTGTCTAAAGGCTTGGCCGTGCTGATGACTCCAGTCGCAGCTTCGATGTTGAAGAAACGCTCCAAATCGGTGTTCCGGTCTATCGAGTACCTGGAGTTTCCAAACGGAAAATCGGATTCACGATCTCGGATTAAACGATAATCAGGGTTATGTTAATCACGAATGGAAATAGCTTGGTTGTACAGAACAGGCCTAGCAGTCGAAATCAAAAAGTTTTGGCACCCTTTCAGAGAACAGGTGTAAAAAAATTTTTTTTATTATATTGTGTTCATTAAATCGTACACGCAATGATTTTATTTAGTAAGTTGTAAATAATCAAATAATACTAAAATCTAAAATTAAATATTACTAAAAAAACAACAACATACAATGCTGTGAAAAAGTATTTGCCCCATCCTGATTTCTACTGTTTTTCTGTATATCTCATACTGAATAGTTTTAAATCTTCAAACAATATACAACATAAAACAAAGACAACCTGAGTAAAAACACAATACAATTAACACGGTGTTATAAAAAAAAATAATAACTGAGAATAACTTACATTAATGTAATAAATTGGAGTTAAATAAAAAAAAATTGAGCTCAGCTATCCAGCCTCACATTCGATTACGTTTAATTTGTTGAAGAAGCCGCGATTTCTATTGAAATGCGGCTCGTCGTGAGGCATTTCCTCGAGGTGTTTTGAAAAATTCATTCCAAATGGGATGTTTTGTTGTTTTTACCACCGTGTTGCATCAACATCAAAATTGTAATCAGAATAATTTCACGCCTGCTTGTGTGACCCAAACACGCTTAGCGGTGAACATTAATCTTGGGAGCGCCGGCGTCAAGCATGGAGCTCATTGAGCAAGACCGATCTCTACAATTAACACGCTGGTGCACTTCTGGAGGAGCTCGGCATGACAGAAATAATAACCCCGCCGAGCCATCCTCTTTGTGTTCGCTCGGTGTGCGCCGTCAAAGTTAATCAGCGTAATTCAGCAACGGTGATGGTAATAAGGAAGAGGGGGGAAAAATAAAAAATATAAAAAATGGGGTGTTTATGCCGCAATTAAGCTTCTGAAGCACAAGGAAAAAGTGATGCAAATTTCCCCTGATGATGCAGCACCAGTGCGAGGTTGCGTTCCAAACCTGATGGGGCTGTTGGTGGAGTCGGGGTCCATGGCGGAGACCGTGCCAATGATGGTGCCCACTTTAGCTGCCTCGGAGACGACCATCCTGCCGACGGGTGTGGTGAAAGCTGGCGGCTCGTCCACGTTCTCCACCACTAGCCTGACCATTGCTGTGTCGCTGAATGGTCCCTGCGTACGGAAGCGTGGATCCGTGTGTTTGTTGGACGCTTCGATTTTTAGAGTGTAGCTCGACTTTGTTTCAAAGTCAAGACTCTGGAGAGAGAGTAGATGACAAAACAGAGAGAGAGAGAGAGATCAGGGGAAAAAACCCCAACAAAAACAAAGGAGAGATTCCAATCATCATCCGAACTGGCAAACGCAGAGGCCCAAGCCAATCACAGCGTTAACATAAACAGCTGATAAACAGCTCGTATTTCACTGGAGCGTCAGTACAGGACGCAACGCAGCGGCGTCAAAGCCAAATATTTATTTTAAAGACAGTGATACGTGATGCACTAAATGTCTTCTGGACTAGCTTCTCACACAGTACATTCATCACACCTGTCCACGTGGATGACCACGTCACCTGCTCTGATTTTCAATATAAGAATTTAGGACTTTTTTTAGGACAAAACCGGTTCCACCCAAGCTGGTCAAACTAGTGTAAAGTTTTAACTGTGAAAGAAATTCCACAGACACCATCAGATCAATTTATTAGCACCGTTTTCTCTTAAAACTGCTGTAAATACGTGCTCAAATCTCGTAATCAATTAATATTTACACACAAAAAAAGATCTACTATATGCTTTTAAACATATTTAGACATTTTGCAGTCATTTATTTTCATGTGTTTTTTTCACATAGAGTCTGAATTTAGATTTTTCATGTGATTGGGGAATTGGATTTGGAAAACAATTATTTTTTTTCTTTTTGGAACCGGACGTGTTTACATGTTTACAGATGTCACTGTTTCTTCTTTTGTTAGGATGAATTTTTTAATACATTTATACTTTGTTTATCTGAATATTTACAATGTAGATGATTTATTACGGTAAAGATGTTTCAAGGAAGAAAGCTTTGTGGATTTTAAAGAAAACAGCCGCTGATACTCAAAGTCGCAGAACCGGTGTTGGAAAACACTAGAATCGTAAGTTGCGGAATCAACCGGTGAAATATAATCCACATAAAGATCCTGTATTCTGCAACAGTGAGTCAGTGGAAAAGAGCACATTTCATATGCTTAATTATTCATTTTCCAAGACAAGAGTAATAAATAAATAAATAAATAAATAAACAAGGAGCTCTGCAACAGATGGCGCGTCCTCCACCGAGGTCTGATCTCGCTACCGCTAATCCGCGCTGCGATTTTACCTTCAGAAACATGAAACAAGTCCGAGCCAAAGTGTGCAGACAAACCTACGATGCTTAAAACTAAAAGGAGTGCTGAGGTTTTTTTCCCAGATGTCTCAGAGCATCACAAATACCTCCATCACTTTACACTTCCTTTAACAAAACTCATCTTCTAACACATGAAATTTCATATTCATTTACTTACATTTAACATTGTGGAACATCTGCGTAACTAGTTCTCACTTACTGTACATTATAGCAGCTATAAACATCGTTCCCACTGCAACCTCTCGTTTACTGTTTCGCTTAACGATACTAAGGCAAGACGGTTTAATCATAAAGTTACAGCATTACCTCTGAAACTGGAGACTCCTTCCATGAAAGTCTCCTTACACAAAACTTCACCATATCAACAATTGTAAAAAATAAATAAACATAAATAAATAAATATACAAACAGACAAACTTTTGTGAACGTAATCCGGATTGATTCCCTCCACGTCAATTTCGGTCGTCGTGTGAACGTGTCATATGACCTAGCTTGCTAATTCATCCCATATCTCATTTTCACACAATTTAACAACATCGTGGTTGCTTTAGCGATGACGTGGAATTTTGTCTCGCGAGCTTAACCGAGGTTCCAGACCAGCACACAGCTGGTAACTTTATCGGCTTTTTATTAAAGCTGCTTATTTCACCACTGATCCTCATAAATACTCTGCGGCAGCGGCATCGGATTAACCTTCGGACTTCATCTGCGGATACGATTTCCTTTCATTCTGCCAATTCCACCATTACCACTCCCTCTCTCTGATCCTGCTTTTACTGCAACTCCTATTTACACCATTCTCATTCGAGCCAAATATTTAATTCCTCAAGCATACCGGTATCAGGAATTCGGTCGGACACCAGGCCCGTTTCCTCATCCTCGTACGTGCGCTGACATGACGTTATCCCAATGTGCGTCGACCGGTGCACTTTCACGAGGAACTACGGCGTCTACAAGCTACCGGACCCTTCGGAGCAGTACTAGGGAGCATGGGCATTACAATTGAGCGCTAGGTCATGTGAAGGGAGTTTCCGTATAGTAATTGGCGAGCACGGCGTGCTGTGAAAGAACAATTCCCTTCTGCGAGCACTGAGATGTGTACTCGCCAAGGTCTACGTTTTTACGATAGTTTGAATCGTTTGTAATTTTTACGCCAGCGATATCGACGATACGCCGCCATCGCGACATAGATTGCCAATAAACTAAGCTACGTAAAAGGTTCTGTAATGTTTTTAACGCTGATTGCTTAATACGCTTCAAAACGGGCTGATCATTTTCATCTCAGTATCAACGAGTATGGATATACTCATACTCATACACGGTATGACAAACGGCTTCATTTTCCATGTGTATCAAGCTGCGCGATCACGTGGCCGGCGTGTGTCTTACCTTCAGCAGAGTTATGACTCCTTCCTGGGTGTCTTTGTCTGGCTCGACTCGGAAAACCCCGAGGCCGTCTCCTTCGATAATTCTGTACTCCATCTCAGCATTGGGGCCCACGTCTGCATCCAAGGCCTTTATCTTGGCCACCACGGAAGCCACAGGCAGCGACTCGGGCACACTGAACTGATAGGTTTCTGCAAATACACACACAAACACACACAATTATTGATGATGCTATTTCTGCTTTCTCTTATCATCTGGCTGCTGTGCTCCCCTCTGCTCCCTGCTACATTAGCCGAGCTAACAGCACTGGGAAAAATACAATCATTTGACGTGTTAGATCTGACACAGCAGCTCCGTGCAGTATTTATTACATGATTTTGAGACTAAAAAAAAAACCCAAACCCCACAAACTCATTAGACTTTCAGTTCAATTTCATGTTCAATTCATAACAGAAGACGACTTTAAGGAGATTTATGGTTATTGCCTACCTAAACGGTAACTAGCACACCCGATGACACCTCATAATCAGACAGCGACTATTATTACGTTTACTAAGTATATGAAGCATAAGAAATGTGAATTTATACAACGATCTGGTGTTCCATTGGAGAAGCAATTAAAACATTGGAAACGGTCACACTGGAATTCTGGAAACTGAAATACAACAGGGAACGTTCAAATTTGACAACTAAGCTTCAGTCAGCTTCAGTGCTGTCATTTTTCCATCCAGACCAAAACGAACAATCGGAAAACGACCCGATATGTTGATATCTATGATGGATTTGTCAAAACACTAAGATTAATATATCATTTTAACACAATTTTCCAAATTTGGTGAAATCGATGCTTTAATTCCACGTATCTACAGTATCACTACATTAAACACATCATGGTGTTTGGGATTGGAAAGACATCACAGGCAGTATTAGATGTGTGAACGCGAGGGCCGTACTTCGTGAAAAGCGTGGAGGATTGTCGTTCACGTCGGTTAAAGTGACGGTGACGGACGTGGTTCCTGAAAGGCCGCCCATTTGACCTCCCATGTCCTTAGCCTGGATGACGAGCAGGTACTGGTCCCTCGCCTCGCGGTCCATGTTCGGAAGCGCCGTCCTCACGATACCTGCAACATCGTATAACAATCTTTACATTGTTATTGCTATAAAATGGACAGAATAGATAGGGATTAAGTGCAGTCTGGACCAAAAGGCAGGGTCAAGTTTAACGTCTTGCTCCAATATACAGTAATAATAATAATAATATTAATAATAATAATAATAATAATAATAATAATAAGCCATCAGGGTCGAACCCAGTGCATGCTGGACTGCTAAAGGGATAACAGTCTGTAAATCTCCACCGAGATGAACGCTTGTCATAATTAAAACAGGATTATCTTATTCTTGAAGTCATGCTTCATCCTTCATGAAAAGCACATCATAATAATAGCTCTCAGTGATCTTTACTAATGTCTTTGCTGGACGCAGAATTAATTTTCTCTCCTGATCTTTGTTGGTTTTGGCATTTCAGCCTGATGACTAATTCCCCTGCCATTAAGCGACCCTTTATCCAAGCTTAGACTGCTCAGTTAAACCCTAATCAATAGACGCTGCTATTTGCTCTGTGCTGCTACCTCATACTGGGGGAACAAATTTTCCCAAATTAATCTATACACTGAAAAACGGAGTCTAATAAGCGTCCATGAGCTGCCTGTCCTGACAGACGACATACGCGGACGATGCTCTGCTAAAGTGCTGATCGCATTAAAGATGTATATTATTCTGTAATCGCGATGTAATCTGAAGCTCCAGCTAAACTCCATCAATTTAAAGTATTGAATAGACATACATCAAGACTGTTTATCCTACACAGGGTCGCGGGGAGACTGGAGCTTATCCCAGGGAACTCGGGGCACAAGGACACTACGGACAGGGTGCCAAAGCATCGCAAGGCACAATCGCACACAGACACATTCATCCATTCTCACACTACAGACAATTTGGAAATGCCAATCAGATTGCAACACATGTCTTTGAACTGGGGGAGGAAACTGAAGTACCTGGAGGAAACCCCCCACACACAGGGCAGAGGCAGGATTCAAACCCCTAACCCTGGATGTGTGAGGTAAACATGCTAAGCACTAAGCCACCGTGCTCCCAAATCTAGTGCTTGAGAGTCAGAGCCTACATTCAAATCCCAAAGCCATCACAACTAACCTTGGTTCCTTGGCTAAGAGTTTCCGAGAGCTTGGGATGATAATTAGCCCTCTTGGCTTGCTAGATGTCTTACAATAAGGGAGATTTAAATATGGGTAGAAATTGGCCAGGATTAATTTGGGAGAAAATTGAACAAAGAGGAATAGCACAGTCGTTGACAAGGTCAGGATGAGGCAAGGCGAGGCGACTAGGCTGTGAGAAACTCGAATGACAGATATTTGAGAAATGGTGTCCAAACCCTGGAGACGATTGTCAGGTTCAGACAGCCATCTCTGGAAGTATGAATCAAAACAGCAGCCTCAATGCCACAGTCTTAATCACTTCAGACACTTTACTGTTTTCTCTTCTCTTGCGCTTTTCCGTCAGCTGCAGGTGGTCTGGCAGAAGTGAAGGACCTGTCAATAATCATGGATACACCTAATTCCTACTGGTTAATCAACCTGAGGTCTGCTGCTCAGTTGGAAGAACGTTGGGCTTCGGCATTCCCATTAACTTTAAATTTGGCATTTGTTTTTGCTTGTAGCATGAAAAAAAAAAACCCACATAGAAACCATCACAGAATTTCCAATGGTTTTAATGGTTACAATATGATTTGTATTGGTTTTAATGGAAACTGTAATAGTCACTGTAGGTCTCTACTGATAATTTATCACCTTCTATTGGTGGCATGTTATGTCTAGTGGATACCATTAAGGGACAATAATGCTAATGGTTTAAATGGTTAACAGCTGTTAGTTTGTAATGGTTTTTGTACTGGAAACCATTAGAATTTATGTGATGGTTTTTATTGGTTTTGTTTCTGTTAACTCACAGCTAACTCACTTGTCTCGTGAACATTCCATAACATTAAATGGACTTAAAACAGGTTAATTATAACAGTGTCTGTATTTTCTTGTCACGTTGCTGCAGTATAAGAGGAGTAAACCACTTCAGTTATTGGAGAACAATCAGCTTTGTGGGACCAGCTACTCCCGTGTTGGCGTCCCGTGTCTAGTTTCTCGGCGTTTGATGCGACAGTGAAGAATTTTGCCTTGTCATTTCGCGGCCAGCTCCCAACCTCACACTCCTCCACATATTTACACTTCTGTTTCCCTCCCTGCTGTGTCCAGCGAGACCTCCATCCAGAGACGTGGGACAGTGTTTGTGAGATTTCTCTGTGGGAGTGTACGAGCTGTCACCGTTGCTCAAACTGCATTATTTCCTCCCACGATCCGGCTCCTGTGAGACAGACGCCTCATGACCCCGAGTAAAGATCTATCATGAGATTCTCGCTCAGACACACGAGACACGGCGGGTCACGTCACTGTTCATGGCTGAGGATTGCAGACAACAACAGATGCTCGGAAAACATTTCTCACAGGCTGCGCTCCAAATCGAGGTTCTATTTTATTTCAATGACTGAACAGCCACACTGGATTTTCTCTACCTATACCGTTTTAAGTATAGCTTTTAGCTAGTAATAGCTATTAATCTCATAAAATACATCTATTTTCTTTGCTGAGGTGTGCGTTGTGTGTATTGTTCTTCACATTTATTTCATTATTTTACCTTTTTAACTTATGTTTTTGCTTTTTATTAAAAAACAAAATTATTTCAGTGTTCTTATTAACTTCTTCATATTTTATAAGTCTGTTTTCCCCCAACATATTACAGCCATTATTTATCCTATGAGCATGCAGACTTTTGCACAGGGCTGCACAGCATCATAGCTATATAATTGTTAATTTATTTATTTATTTATGTATTTTTATTTATTTATTTATTTATTTATTTTTTAAGTTTAGTGCATGTGGTGAGCTTTCAGGTTTAAAGACAGCAATAATAATGGATTAATCACATTTATTTCACTTTACCAGTGCGCTGCTGTTGTTGCTGTTTGTACCTGTCTTTGGCTCCACTGAGAAATACGGCTGGCCTTCCAGGATGCTGTAGACGACTCTGGCGCTGTTGCCGTACGTGGGATCGTCTGCGTCCGTCGCCTTCACCTCCACCACCGACGTACCTGAGGGGATAAACAACGTCCGCCTTTAGATCTAGTCTGCTACATTTACCGCATGATTAGGTCTCGATGAGTTTTGTATAACTGCAGAGCTGACAGTAGCACAGCTGTGAAACGCAGGTTTATCACTGTTTATTAATGCTCTAATTCTAATATGTTCTCGTTTCCATAGCAACAGCTCGTTCACAGGGAAATTCGTTCCACATATACGGATAAAAAATGCACAGAATTAATGATATGAGACATGTTTATTTAACAATTAAGGAAGGAGTATCCAGTGTCAAGGCTTTGTAACGGTCCGAGGTAAAGCTCTGTGATTACACCTTGTGGTTCCTCTGTAACATGACAAGCTGCGTTATTGTCTAATTAACATCAAGATCCATAACATCACATCACGCTAAGTGGTGACAGCGACATGTTTCATGGACGTTCCATAACGCTGTAACCGTAATTGTAAATGGATAAAAAGTATAATGTGTCATTCTTTAAGAAGTAAAACTCGTCATCGTTGGCAAATTGTTGGCTGTGGTATATATAAGAGGAATACAAATACTTCAGTGTCTCGGGGCTTCATCACACCGTTTTTTTTTCACACAGTGTTTTCTTCCTCACTTATCCGAATGTTTCCGACCATCGAATTCCAAATGACCTTATTGTTTTCTTTAAAACACTACGTTTCTTCAGTTGAAACATTTGATACTTTATCCACGTTCTATAGTGAATAACGTACAGGTTTATGAGATTCGCAAACCAACGCATTCTGCTCTTAGTTGCATTCTACACAGCGTCCAAACTCTTTTGGAACTGGGGTTGTAGATACAAAAACCCAAGGTATCAAACTGGAAACGGATCAGAATGAAATCGAAACATTTTATTCGATTTTTTTGTCAATTGCAAATCTGTCCAAGCCCCATAAGATATTATATTCAGCTGAAGTGAGGTGTTGTTCTGGGTAGGTTATAGATTACACAGTGTGTCCTAAACCACAGATACTTACGCTAAAGTTTTGACTTGAGACAGATTTCTTGTAGATTACAAGATCCATGGAGCAAACATCATTCAGTGTCAGTTTCGGTTCAACTATCTTTCTATTAAAGCGACCATATTGTCATTTATTACGTTGCAGAATTGGTCCTTTAAAACTGCTAGATACCATCCCAAAGTCAAAGACAGACACGATGCTACAGGACGAAGGACGAGCAAAATGAAATCCTAATCGAATCCTAATACATCTAATATATACATGCAGGTGTGACTGAGGTGCTCTAGTGTCTGCTGAGCCCTGAAACTACAAGGCTGGAAAAAATCATGCTGGTGTGTCGTGCATCTTATTCTGACTCCGCCCCATACCCCCCCCCCCCAC
>JAFFST010047932.1:2911-16458 GCA_022414735.1 Noturus placidus | reverse complement strand
CCTTCTGTTTGAGGATGCCCCACAGATGCTCAATAGGGTTTAGGTCTGGAGAAATGCTTGGCCAGTCCATAACCTTCACCCTCAGCTTCTTTAGCATGACAGTGGTTGTCTTGGAGGTGTGTTTGGGATCATTATCATGCTGGAATACTGCATACTGATCATGCTGTGCTTCAGTATGTCACAGTACATTTTGTCATTCATGGTTCCCTCAATGAATAGGCGTATGAGTGCCTATAAATAGGTATGATTTTACACAAGCTGCAGATGCCAGTCGTGCGAAAGGGCGCTCCCATAGTGTTATGCTAAATGCAGCTTGGTGTTCCCTTTGAAAGGGAACAAACACACTATTTCAATATTTAAACATTTTTTTTTCCAGAAAATTAGTAATTCAGAAACTAGGTGGGAAAAAAAATTAATACACCATCCTTACTTCTAAAATTAAATAATTAGCAGCTGGGTGTTAGTAATGAAATGCAAATTAGTTTATTTACCTCTAGTTTACTAATTTACAAATTAGTTTATTTAGTATGACCACCTCTATTAAAGCAGAATATTTGGCAGATTGGTGTTCAGGAGTACACCGGTGTTGCACACACAGGGTCACAGTGGGAATCAAACCCCTGATCCTGGAAATGTGAGGCAAACGTACTAACAACTAAGCCACCGTACGCCTGCAATTAAGCACATTGCGTGATATAAACATGGCACCTGTGAACCGCACTGTCGGCCTTATTACCTTCAGCAATGTCGGTCGTTTATGTAATGCTCTCAAAAAGACTAATTTCCTCTTATTCGTAAACAAAAAAGAAAGAAAAATCTCTTTACTTTTCTGTCCCTTTAAAAAAAGAGAAAAATATGAGAGAGAGAATTCAGGAAGTGTGTAATGTCTTGCTCCCATTTCATCACAGGAGTGTCTAAGGGTTTAACATGCCAGGGCAGCCCTCGAGGGGTTTGATTGTGCCTATTCTGAACAGTATACAATCAGGCAGCTCCACTCGTGGCTCTCTCTCTTCTCGGCCAAAGTTGGGTTTCAGAGCCTCTTAGATCTCTGCCGGCAACTGCAGTTCTTGCTTGTGGGTCACTACATACAATGGCAGTGTTGCACGCCTACCATGCAGACCTGCTGAGTGAGCTCAGACTTGGAGAGAGAATTGTGCCCAAGGCAATGGTAGAGATTTGCCATTTGCCTGTCATATCGGTCATCCAATAGGTAGCTTGGTTGTGGCAGAGAGTCATCTATGGCTCACCCTCTCAGGGATGGAGGACAAAGACAAGGTCTCTCTGCTGGATGACCCTGTTGAATATTCCGTCCTGTTCAGTGGCGGAGTTAATGCCATCAGTGACAGGTTCCGCGAGGCAAAACAACAAACGGCAGCATTCAGCCAGTTCATTCACCATCATGTAGAGTTTGCCTGGACATCCATGGGTGAAGCCTGGGCCAGCGCTAGTACGATGGAGGCACAGAAGGTGAGTGTGGTAGCCCGCCACCCACTACAGAGAGCCAAGGAGACCGGGCGTCCATAGTAGCAGTGTGCTACTAGGCCAGATATGAGAATGATCATAAAGGCCCAGCAGACAAACAAGGAGTAGTCTTGATGTGCTGCGGAGGGACATTTCAGGGGACATGAGGTTGTTAAGGCCAGTACTACTGTAGGGCATCACCTAGCCAAGACAATCTCAAGTTTTCAGTCTTCTCTGGTCACCAATCTGTCATAGGGCAATGAAAATCAGAATCTTTCTCTCCAACAGAATGCGTAAGAGTTATCGTGGAAACTACTGCCAAATGTGTCTCAGAGTTCTGCCTACTGTAGAAAAGTGTTACCAGGTCCAGTTCAGAGCTCTTTTTAAAAATGCCAATGGATGGTGCAAGGCGGATGTCCAGCGGCAATTGATTCCAAAGGCGGGGTGCTGCAACAGAAAATGCTCTATCCCCCTTAGTTTTTAAACGTGAACGTTCTGTTAGCTGAATGTGGCATAACAAGCATCTAGAGCTGATAATCCTTTAATCTTGTGGTGAAAAGGGTACTGGGCGATGCGACCCCACTTCACATTTGGCATCCCAGAGACGATCCCGAAATCCTCGGAAGGGAACGAGTCATTGATTTTAAAATCAATGTGAGATTTCACTGGCAGCCAATGCAGTGTGGATAAGATCGGGGTGATGTGGTCATATTTCTTGGTTCTAGTTAGAACCCTAGCAGCTGCGTTCTGGACTAACTGGAGTTTCTTTATGTTTCTACTGGAACATCCAGACAGTACGGCATTACAATAATCTAATCTAGAGGTAACGAAAGCATGAATTAATATCTCTGCATCATGTAGTGATAATATATTTCTTATCTTAGAGATATTTGTAAGATGAAAGAAGGCTACCCTAGTAATATTATCTACATGAGCATCAAATGATAGACTGGAGTCAATAATCACTCCAAGGTCTTTTACTGCTGCACATGATGAAACAGGAAGTCCATCCAGAGAAACCATGTGATCAGAAAGCTTATTCCTAGCTACACGTGATCCTAGCAAGAGTATTTCCGTCTTATCAGAATTGAGTAAAAGGAAGTTAGTTAACATCCAACGCCTAATGTCCTTCACACAATCCTCAACTTTATTAATCTGCTGTCTGTCCTCTGGCTTTGCTGAAACATACAGCTGGGTATCATCAGCATAACAGTGGAAACTAATTCCATGTTTACGAATAATTTGACCTAGAGTTAGCATATATAAAGTAAAAAGTAATGGGCCTAAGACAGAACCTTGTGGAACACCAAATTTAACCTTGCTATGAGTGGAGAAGTCTCCATTTACATCTTCAAACTGATAACGTTCGGTAAGATAAGACCTGAGCCAGGAGAGGACTGTTCCCTTAATGCCAGCAACATTCTCTAATCTATCAAGGAGAATACTATGATATATTGTATCAAAAGCTGCACTAAGGTCGAGTAACACAAGTAACGAGACACAACCCTGATCAGAGGCCAGTAGAAGGTCATTTACTACTTTTACTAACGCTGTCTCTGTGCTATGATGAGGTCTAAATCCTGACTGATAGATTTCATGAATATTGTTCCTATGTAGGTATGAGCATAACTGCTTTGCACAACTTTCTCTAAGATCTTAGAGATGAAAGGGAGATTTGAAATCGCTGGACAGTTGAGCGGGGTCAAGGTCAGGTTTTTTAATCAGCGGTTTAATAACCGCTAATTTAAGTGATTTAGGTACATAGCCAGTACTAAGGGAAGAATTGATTATATTTAAGTGGTTCAATTATTCCAGGACAAATCTATTTAAAGAAAAATGTTGGTACAGGATCGAGTATGCAGGTTGATGAATTGGCTGAAAAGATTATGGAAGCTAGTTCAGTCTCTCTAAGGGGAGTAAAATATTCTAAACATTGATTTGATATTGCTATATTATTATCTATAGGGCTAGTTATAATACTGTCTGGTTTTAATTTATTAGTCTGAATTTCACATCTAATATTTTCCACCTTTTCAGTGAAGAATTTAATGAAATCTTCACTACTATGAAATGATTGAGTGTTTCTCTCTGTAGTGGTTTTATTCCTAGTTAATTTTGCTACTGTGTTGAATGGAAATCTGGAATTGTTTGTATTATTTTCTATTAAGGTGGAGAGATAGATTTTTCTAGCATCCCTAAGAGATTTTTTTATACTTCAGTAAACTCTCCTTCCATGCTGTTTGGAATATTACCAATTTTGTTTGGCGCCATTTACGTTCTAACTGTCTAGTGATTTGTTTTAAGGTACGCGTTTGATCATTATACCATGGTGCTAGTTTTTTTTATCTCTAATTAATTTTCTTTTGAGTGGAGCCAATCTATCTAATGTGTAGCAGAGAGTTGACTCTCTGAGAGCTTACAGTCACATTATCGAGGTCTATCGGATCGGACACTGATCCAAATCTAATTGACGTTTCTGAGAGACTATTTATGAAGCTCGTTGCAGTAGCTGGTGTGAAGGTACGTTTCACACGGTAGCGAGGTGAGGTGGAAATATAATGATCAATATGAATTGTAGACGAGATAAAATAATGATCAATTTCAGACTGGGGACGAATTTCAGGATTTTCTATATTTAGTCCATATTTTAGTATGAGGTCAAGGGTGTGACCACCATTATGGGTCGGTCCAATTACGTTCTGCTTAACCCCTACTGAATCTAAGATAGACACAACCGCGATTCTCAGAGGGGTTCTGGATTGTCAAAATTAATATTAAAATCGCCGATGATTAAGGCCTTATCTACAGAAACAACCAGGTTCGAGATAAAGTCTGCAAATTCACTAAGGAATTCAGTATATGGCCTTGGGGGTCTGTAGATTATAATTAGAGTAATGGGTTTATTTTTTGTGGCTACATAAGTTATTTTTGTATAAATAATTTCGAATGAATTAAATTTATTGGTAGGTTTATGTTTGACGTCTAGATTTTGACTATGGATGACTACGACACCTCCTCCTCTACCAGTTAAACGAGGCTGGTGTACATAGCTGTATCCAGGAGGACTGGCTTCATTTAATGCTATATACTCATTTGGTTTAATCCAGGTTTCTGTTAAACACATTACATTATTTTCCTGATCAGTAATAGTTTCATTAACAATAAGAGCCTTAGACGCAAGAGATCTAATGTTTAATAATCCTAACTTCAGATAAAAGATGCTGGATTTACATTCACTATGATTTAATTTTATGTTAATTAAGTTGCCAAAACAGACTTTCTGAATTTTTCTATGTTTTGGTAAAGCTCGGGGAACAGACACAGTCTCTATAGTATGTATTATGGGTTTTGGACTATGTATTGAATAATGTTTATGATTAGAGTTGTCATTGTTGGAGGATGTACTAGTCACTTGGAGTGGAGCGCCTTGGCGATGTTGTCCGACAGCAGTTCCGCTTCGAGGATGCTGGGGTATGTGATGGTGCCCTGCGATGAACTGGCACCCTGTCTAGGGTGTGCCCGATGCTCCCTGGGATAGGCTCCAGGTTCCCCACGACCCTGAAAAGGACAAAGCGGTAGAAGATGGATGAATGAATGGACAGCATTGCTACCTAAAGTACACTCCCGGGGAAGTTATAAAAACAATATATATAAAAATTAAAAGGAAACAAATCTTTCATAACATATGAAATGTCAACCTACATTATCATTGTCAACGTTTAAAGGATAGCAGTGAACTGGCTCAAGTCGTACCTGGTGCCCACGTTGTAGATGTTGTACTGTAGCGTGAGGTCTCGGCCCTCCACTTGGAGCTCCTCCCTCTCCCATCGCAGCCACAGCCAGTGAGGCAAGCACAGCAAAAACACACAGCACCCACATCTGTTGGGTAAGAGAGAGACACACATTTTAAACATTGTTCTAAATGTTTAAAAGGGTTTGACAATTTATAATGAAAGATCTATAATCCAAGTTCTCAAAGTGGCATCCAAAAAGTGGTGAAAACTCCCACATGACGTTAATAGTGTGATTAAAGTGTGTACATGTCTGTGATGCACTTCAATAATGCGACTAAATCAGGAGTACTCCACATGTCTGCATTAAATTTGTGTTTATTTTGAGTATGACTTTAATCGGATTAATGCCATCAATAATCTCTGTTTACATAGTAGTGTCTTATTCAGAGTCTTAATCGGGTTAATATCGGATTAAATGGATATCAGAGTAAATGGATACTTGTCAGTAATTTGTTTTTTTAGACTAAAAAGTCAGAAAATTATAGAGTTCAAATGTATTTCAAATACAAGTGAGATTTCTTTTTTAAATATCCTTTCAGCATGTTGTCTTTATACATACAGAACCTGCACAATAAAAAGCCTTCAACGAGAAACAAAAGATACAGCTGGTTCTGGGAGAGACCAATCTCTACGAGAGACTGTTGGGGCTTATGACAGCAGCAGCCAACATCAGACCGTTGGGTCTATTGCTCATGAGATGATGTCAGTGGTGGCTGAGTAGGGGGTTTTGACAAAGGAATTCTAAGTGAGAATAATAAGTGTCACACGTTAAGGCCTACATGTTCTGAGAATTTGGACGTGTCCCCAGGTTTTAGCCTCTGGTCACACTCTAGGGGCATCTAACTATCGCAAGATGGGAATAATAGATGGCTCCCTCATGGGCTGGGGTCCGGTCTTAGATGGCTGTCCAGCTCACAATCTTTAGAGTGGCCCTCATCGCATATAAATTGCCTAGAAATGCGGGCCGTATTTCTAGCACTGAAATTATTTCATCCTAAATTAAGAGCTCACCATTAGTTGTGACAGACAACAGCAATGGTCTCATATATCAACTAACAGAGAGTGTTACGTTCGTGCCCCCTGTTCAGGCAGGTGCAACTAATTCTTCTCAGGGCAGAGGGAAAGTTTTTGTCAATGATTCCAGGAAACCGGAATGTGGAGGCAGACATCCGCTTTTAGCATGGGCTGAGGCCTAGGGATTGGAGGCTCCATACACAAGTGGTGGAGTCCATACGGCAAAGTTTCGGCCAAATGGAACTCCTTGGGAGATTCCCACCCGCAGGGATCTACTGTCTCAAGCCAGAGGACTGATTTATCACCATTGGCCAGAACTATGGAAACTGTGGATCTGGACCCTGAGTGGCACCAGTTCATAGATTCTGGTCTCATAACAGAGGTTGTAAAGACCATGTTAAATGTTAGAGTATTATCCACAAGGAAATTGTATGCATTCCAGTGGTGAATTTTTGTCTCGTGGTGTGATGAACGTCAGCTAGACAGAGTGAACTGTGCAATAGCTACAGTAATAGAGTTCTTACAAGGCCATCTCTAAGCAGGATTGGCTCCTTCTACAATCAGGGTCTACAGGGCCAACATTCGGCTAGACAAGCCTCTATTGATGGAGCCTCTTTGTGGCAACATCCTATAACTTCGAGGTTTATGCCTGGTGTCAGGTGGCTGAGGCCCATCTGCAGAACACACAGACCTGGGAAGTCTGTCAGGTGCCCCATTTGAGCCCTTAGAGTCAGCCTCTGAGAAGCTTCTGACTCTGAAGGTAGCTCTTCTGCTTGACCTGATATCTCTCCAGCGAGTAGATCTACAAACTCTCTCAGTAGCCCCTGCCTTGACTTTGCCCTTAAATTATCCAAGGCCTGCCTGTATCACTAAACCAGATTATATTTCAAAAAGTGCCTACATCTGCTGCCCAGCCAGTAGTGTTGTAGGCTTTCTGCCCTCTCCGTTCCTCACACGAGAACAAGAGAAATTGCACATGCTGTGTCCAATAAGGGCTCTCTGTACTTATGTCCACTACTCCGGCCAGTGGCATAATTCAGAGCAACTGCTGGTCTGCTTTGGTGGCTACAGTAGAAGTAATGTTGTTTCCAAGCAGTTTATCTCTAATTGGATAGTGGAAGCAATCTCAATCGCTTATCAGGCTCACAGTATCGCTATGCCTCTGGGCATAAGGGCTTATTCCACTAGGGGGCTTGCCTCCTCGAAGGCTTTGTCGAAAAGGGTACCCTTATAGTATGTGTGTGCAGCAGCGGGATGGTCTACGCCATACACATTCATTCGATATTACAGCCTGGATATACATTCGAATCCAGGCTCGAGTGTCTTGCAGAGAACCTTGGGCTCTGATCTTTGGAACAGGCCATGCGCTCAGTACAATCAGAGTGGGTATTCTCATTCCCACGGCATGAAGCACACACAACATTGAGTTCCCTTTGAAAGGAAACATCTGAGAAGGGAATGAGACATTGCATAGCTTTGTCATACTGGGGAATGCCTGTGAATTGCATCTTCGCTTCAGATAATAGAGGCTGACGGCATGGTTCACAGGTGCCGTTTTTATATTGTGTGAATGCTTAATTTCCGTGTCACCTGATCACGGCAGGCCTATAAATAGACATGATATTACACAACCCTCTGATGCCATTCATGTACGAGGGCGTTTCTGAATTTTGGTGGGAAACAGTTATTAAATATTGAAATCTTTTTTGTTTTGTTGTAACAGTAATATATCATTTAAACTTTTTTTTAATATATTAACATTAACTGGATATGAAATATACAAATCTACAAATATATTTTTCTGTGCAATATATACCTTTTTTCAACTCATCTTCATTTAAATCTTTCATCAGTGTACTGGCACATTAATTCAGCACGAGGGCGAGCGGTCAGTGCCGGGGGAAATAAATAAATAATTTAGACTCAACGCCCAAACACCTGCTGCTCACTTCCGGTGTAAAATTTTAGCAGGGCAGAGCTTACATAAGAGACATCTTTACACACAGCATGGAATCAGTGTGTATTTCCACCCTCTTTTTATCAACAGGATATAAACTGCCCTGATCATCAGATGTTTTTAAACTATTGGCCGATAGCGTGAAAAATTGCCTTTATTGTTAAAGAAGCTGTGGGTGAAAGTGATAGACTGGCCAAGCATGTCTCCTGACCCAAATAATATTGAGCATCTGTCGGGCATCCTAAAACATAAGGTGAAGGGGCACAAGGTCTCTAACATCCATCAGCTCCATGATGTCATCACGGAGGAGTGGAAGAGGACTCCAATGGCAACCTGTGAAGCTCTGGTGAACTCCATGCCCAAGAGGGTTAAGGCAGTGCTGAAAAATAATGGTGGCCACAGAAAATATTGACACTTTGGGCCCAATTTGAACATTTTCTCTTAGGGGTGTACTCACTTTTTTGCCAGTGGTTTAGACATTAATGGCTGTGTGTTGAGTTATTTTGAGGGGACAGTAAATTTACACTGTTACACAAGCTGTAGACTCACTACTTTACATTGTAGCAAAGTGTCAAGTTATAATGAAATATTTACAAAATGTGAGGGGTGTACTCACTTTTGTGAGATACTGTATATATATAAAAATAGCATGATCTGCCAATGCTTCAGTTAACAAATGCCTTCATACTACCCGAAACAATAAACATGCCTGATATGCCATACAAGCAATATGAATTCAGCTATTATAGTTTCGTATATGAAACCCATAAGATTTGTCTCATAATCCATGCATTTTATAAATCAGATGAACATGAAGGCTGTAATTAGGCTGGAATTTTTCCAGACACTTATGCAAATGATTCTGTAACACACTGTGGCTATAAGTAAAAATCAAGGTCTTCAATTTCATATGCTCCTTAAAATATATGGCAGAAAGCAATTGCATGAATCATGCATAAGATGGGCACACATTTCAATATATTTACATTTACTGTATGGTAAATACTGGTGCTATACAGAACTTTGAATCTCAATATTGCAAACATTTTCGTGTAAACATGGATGCAGACATCATTCAAATGCAGCTGCTTCTTTCAAGCTTGTTCAAAAGCCTTTTCTCGTACAAAGAAACCTTAATAAATATTCAGCTGGCATAAAAGGGAGTAATGTTTAAAAATGTTTACTCTTATAAACAGTTATTGCACTCCATCAAGCTTTTGTACACCACATATCTTGTACACCACAAGATTTCAATGTTTGCCCATTTATGTGCCATCACTTTGAAGACCATACCCGTAAAGAACCCACTATTCTTTAAGCTGATTGAATAATTGTTTTCAGTCTATGCTTTGTGTGAAAATCCTTAAGCAGACAATATTTAACTGTTTTTCACAAGACAATTTATAGCAACCAGATTGAACAGTGAACTGAACCGTCCAGCCTATGGGCTAAAATTTGTATAATCTGTTGTGAACAGACCCAGTTTTTGAAAATGCTTAATTTTCCCCCTCATCTTTGCAAACTGACAGTTCTGATTGCACATTTCAGATGGTTAGTCTCTTGATATATGCATTTAATTTTCATAATCACCCACCATTTTGAGCACACTCCATTTGCATCAACAATCAAGTTACCCCGAAAGGGTTAAAGAAAAGAAAGATTAAAACATTCTAAAAGGTGATTGTTTCCTTATCATAATGTTATTCTGGCCAAATTACATAGTTTCTCGCAGATATACATGAGAAACCAGGGGGTTCGCTGAATCAGCATGCAAAATCTTAGTTGCAATTACTTTGGAGAAAAAGAAATGTAAAACAGGGAAACAGATGATGATGATGATGATGATGATGATGATGATGATGATGATGATGATTATTATTATTATTATTATTATTATTATTATTGGGGGGCATGGTGGCTTAGTGGTTAGCACATTCGCCTCACACCTCCAGGGTCCAGGATTCGAGTCCCACGGGGGCCATGTGTGTGAATTTGCATGTTTTCCCCGAGCATCGGGGGTTTCCTCCGGGTACTCCGGTTTCCTCTCCCAGTCCAAAGACATGCACGGTAGGCTGATTGGCATGTCCAAAGTGTCCGTAGAGTATGAATGGTTGTATATGTGATTGTGCCCTGCAATGGACTGGCACCCCATCCAAGGTGTACCCCACCGTGTGCCCGATGCTTCCTGGGATAGGCTCCAGGTTTCCCGTGACCCTAATAAAGTAGTAAGCGATAGAAGATGGATGGATGGATTATTATTATTATTAGTAGTAGTAGTAGTAATAATAATAATATAAATTTAAAACAATAATACATGTATATATCTATTTGAAAGAAACATTTCTTGTTTTTAGATGCTGCAATCCAGGACATGGAATGAAGAACACTGTGCTTGGTGATTGTATTTAAAATCGAGCCTGTCTGTTTAAAGGTGTCTATAGTGCATAGACAGACCATGCTTGATTATGGTGATGATTTGCTTCACTTATATTTATTTCACAGGTGCTCTTTATGAATTTTAGTCAATAACAGTACATCATGTCTGACGATCAGCTTAGCAAATGCCAGATTTGACATGGCAACTAGCTAACCTTTAAAGAAAGTGCTTCATGTCAATCAGGGATTTTGATAGTGGCCATGAACTCTTGTGTGGAATCCCATGGAGTGATTTTTTATTTTTATTTTTTGCACTATTTTAGGTCAAGTAATAAAATTTCATGCTCGTTTCAAGGGAAAAAAACAACAAGAACAGAACACCAGAAAACAAAAAAACTACTATAAATGATTCCCAGAAGAAAAATGAGATACTCCACTGGTTTTTATTCTACATAATGTGTCATCCTTCTACGTTTCAAATACACTTGTGCTGCAGTGCTTTCCCCCTCAGTTGTGGATTTTATAGGGTTTTTCTTGACATGTTATTAAAACGTAATCCACAAGTAATTCTCAGAGCTCCCACTTGAATCCCATTTTTAAATAATGTCTCTTGCCTGTGTTTTTTTTGTGCATAAAGCCCACAGCATCCATTCAGAGAAAAAAATGACATGGAAAAAAAGCTGTTCAATACAAAGGGAATAATGCATCAGTGCACATTAGAACAGAGAGTCAGCTGACAGTCCTGTGTAAAGGAGGAAGTCCAACAATATATATGTGCAGGAAGCTGATGAAAGCTTTATTTTTTTTATTATTATTATTATTAACACACTTGTCTGTATGTGAAGACTGCTGGCGTGAACTCAGAATATATAATGACAAGACATAATGATAAGACATAATGATTCAACATGATCAGAATCACTTTATTGGGGCAATGCAGAGAGGAGTACATGAAACCTTTATAAGCCCTTCATCACTGACATAATCAACACAAAACAGCTGTCATAAATATTTATGCATATTAGAAGAGTAAAGTAATCAATTCTTCATCGTTGTGTTACACTTTCTGTATTAAGTAATGAATATTTACACACATCCATTAATCCATTATCCATACTGCTGATCCAACACAGGGTAACAGGGGAGCCTCGACCAATCCCAGGAAACTCAGGGCACCCAGAGGGAGGAACAATGCTCTCCGTGAAGCATGAGGGGTTAACAATGCCCTCCATGGAGCATGAAGGGGGAGCGACATACACAATGAAGCAAAGAAGAGGAGCGACATCTTCAGCGAAACATGAAGGCAGAATGATGTTCTCAGCCGAGAAGGAAGGCAGAGCGATGTCCTCAGCAGAGCAGCAAAGCGGAGCAACATCCTCAGCAGAGCAGAAAAGCATAGCGACATCCTCAGCAGGGCAGCAAAGCGGAGCGACGTCATCAGCAGGGCAGCAAATCAGAGCCACGTCCTCAGCTCAGCGAAGTCCTCAACAGAGCAGCAAAGCAGAGCCACGTTCTCAGCAGAGCAGCAAAGCAGAGCCCCGTCCTCAGCTCAGCGATGTCCTCAGCAGAGCAGCAAAGCGGAGCAACATCCTCAGCAGAGCAGAAAAGCAGAGCAACATCCTCAGCAGGGAAGCAAAGCAGAGCGACATCCTAAACAGGGCAGCAAAGTGGAGCGATGTCCTCAACAGAGAGAGGTCCATAGCAGAGCAGAAAAGCAGAGTGACGTCCTGAGCAGAGCAGAAAAGCAGAGCAACATCCTCAGCAGAGCAGAAAAGCGGAGCGACATCCTCAGCAGGGCAGCAAAGCGGAGTGACGTCCTCAGCAGGGCAGCAGAACGGAGGGACGTCCTCAGCTGAGTGACATCCTCAGCTTAGCAGCAAAGTGGAGCGACGTCCTCAGCAGAGCAGCAAAGCGGAGCAACATCCTCAGCAGAGCAGCAAAGAGGAGCCAAGTCCTCAGCAGAGCAGCAAAGCGGAGCAATGTCCTCAGCAGGACAGCAAAGCAGAGTGACATCCTCAGCAGGACAGCAAAGCGGAGCGACGTGCTCAGCTCAGCGACGTCCTCAGCAGAGCAGCAAAGCGGAGTGACGTCCTCAGCAGAGCAGAAAAGCGGAGTGACATCCTCAGCTCAGAGACGTCCTCAGAAGAGCAGAAAAGTGGAGCGACATCCTCAGCAGAGCAGCAAAGCGGAGCGACGTCCTCAGCAGGGCAGCAAAGCGGAGCGACGTCCTCAGCTGAGTGACATCCTCAGCTTAGCAGCAAAGCAGAGCGACGTCCTCAGCAGAGCAATGTCCTCAGCAGAGCAGCAAGGCGGAGCGACATCGTCAGCAGAGCAGCAAGGCAAAGCAACGTCCTCAGCAGGGCAGCAAAGCGGAGCGACGTCCTCAGCAGGGCAGCAAAGCGGAGCGACGTCCTCAGCTGAGTGACATCCTCAGCTTAGCAGCAAAGCAGAGCGACGTCCTCAGCAGAGCAGCAAAGCGGAGCCACGCCCTCAGCAGAGCAGCAAAGCGGAGCCACGTCCTTAGCAGAGCAGCAAAGCGGAGCAATGTCCTCAGCAGAACAGCAAAGCAGAGCGACATCCTCAGCAGAGCAGAAAAGTGGAGTGACGTCCTCAGCAGGACAGCAAAGCGGAGCGACGTCCTCCGCTCAGCAACGTCCTCAGCTGGGCAAAAAGCGGAGTGACGTCCTCAGCAGGGCAGCAAAGCGGAGCGACGTCCTCAGCAGGACAGCAAAGTGGAGCGACGTTCTCAGCTCAGCAACGTCCTCAGCAGGGCAAAAAGCGGAGTGACGTCCTCAGCAGGGCAGCAAAGCGGAGCGACGTCCTAAGCAGGGCAGCAAAGCGGAACGATGTCCTCAGCAGAGCAAGGTCCATAGCAGAGCAGAAAGGCAGAGTGACGTCCTCAGCAGAGCAGAAAAGCAGAGCGACATCCTCAGCAGGGCAGAAAA
>JAFFST010047931.1:84109-105750 GCA_022414735.1 Noturus placidus | reverse complement strand
GACATTTAGGTCAACATTGGATCATTCAGAGATCCTCACTGAACTTCCGGAGAGAGTTTGCTGCACTGAAAGTAAAGGGGCTGAATAATTTTGCACGCCCAATTTTTCAGTTTTTTATTTGTTGAAAAAGTTTGAAATATCCAATAAATTTCGTTCCACTTCATGATTGTGTCCCACCTGTTGTTCATTCTTCACAAAAAATTACAGCTTTATATCTTTATGTTTGAGGCCTGAAACGTGGCAAAAGGTCGAACAGTTCAAGGGGGCCGAATACTTTCGCAAGGCACTGTATATATATATATATAAAATTAATAAAACAATTTTTAGATAGCCTGTAAGAATCTGTTGCAAGGTTGAGATGGACTTTTAAAGGAAACATGGCCAGCGTGTGACAAGTCTGGAAGTGTTGCGAACAACCAAGAAGTGGACGTCCATGAATATCCACTGACGAAGACATCTGACGTGGTGCTAGTATACATAGTCCCCTATGTATAGAGACTTTCGGGACACCCTGTAGAATTTGACCAAGATTTTACATCATCATCTCATACATTGTGAAAGTAATGCTGTAAATGGACTGTAATAAATCATTCTAACACAAGCCTAAGAGGAAGAGTTATTTACCTTTATATTTCATAAAAATGTCAAAACAGAAACGTAGATTTTATAAACCCGGTCCCTAGCTCAACGTTTTTTGTAACCTTATGTACAAACTGAGTTGTGAGTTACAAATTTTCAAATTTGAGTCATGTTAAATAAATAAATAAAAAACCCCACAAAAAATAAAACATTAACAACATGCCCTTATTTCTGGTTAAAATGACTTTATTCAATTCAATTTGTTTAAATACTTGAATGAATTGAAGCAAGGCCACTTTTTTCTTTTTTCTACTTTTAAGTGAGTAGGATGTTGACACAATATCCACAAGTGTGATTTTCCTTCACTTTTCCCACCCCTGTCCTATACCATATGTAAACTGTAATAGTACTTTATTGCTGTGTAAACAAAGTGATGTATCTCTTAGCTTTTCAGTGTACACTTTGCAAGTCTCTGACACTGACCTTACAGACACAAGGTTGAGACACAGAGCCTCTGTCACAGATTGTTCTGCTGTGCAGTGATGTGTATGTCCTCAGGCAGAACTGACTTCTTTAATCTAAGTGCTTGATCTTAGCTATCCCTCCTCCACAGCATAGTCTCTCTCTCTCTCTTTTGATCTCATCAACAGCCTTGTCCTATGGCCGTGAACTTTAACTGCTGACCAAGCACCGAGCAAGCAACATAAGAGAGAAAGAGAAAGAAAAAAATGAGTGCTTTTCTTGTCTTGTTATTTTTCTTCTCTCATTCATTTATCTTCATATGTTTCTAAGAAGAGTATTGTGTAACGTGAAAATAATTTTGAATGCTATGTAAAACGTAACCTTGATACCGCTGAAGAGAACATGTAGCATAGAAAAATGACCTCAAGCGATTGAATTTGGCTCATAAAAGAAACATATTACCAATGAGTTGGAAGCAAGAGCGAGACAAATAATTTTCAAAAATTAATGGTGCTTTCATGTCCAGTAATTGCTGTTTGTGTGAAGCTAACATTGAACGTCGACACCTTTTGAAGGGTTGGTATAATAAACAATTATTATTCTCAACAGCATTTTTTCTGAGTGGCCACACAATAATTCGCAAACATGACCAAAATCTGCCTCATATCGTAAAACTTGCTGTGTATTTGCTGGAAGTATGGTCATAGGTGAAAAACAATGTTTCTCATTCAGACACAATTACCATTTTGCTAAATGGTGTGAAGTATTGTGTACTAGTGTTTTATTGCTCTCCTGCATCCTGGCATTATTGTTGATTTCCAGACGTGAAATGCATATGCACAGAAATCATTCCAGACATTTGATGATATCTAGACCTTAAAAAGTGGAACAGCAAATCAATATGCGCAAAATTGATTGGTGTTTTGTTGCAAGGGATCAACAATAACGTTTCAATGAATTTTTGATATTAGTTCCAACAAATAGAGGACTTTAAAGTCCCTGTGAAGTGCCTTGCCTATTTGATATGTTGATGTCATTTCCACTGAAACAGGAAGTTAGGGTGGGACATATTGATTGGCTCTTACCCATTTTTAAATTGCCAATAGTGTTTTGCCTACCTCACAGCCCGGCTAAGATATACTTGACAGTGCCATAGGTTTGTTTAGTGTTTGGGGTGGGACACTTCAGATTCTAGAGAACATTTGATTCGACAGAAAATCTAATCAGAAGCTGCAAAAATATGTCATCAGAATTAGATCAGAATTAATTACATTTTGAATGCATTTATCTTCTAAATGCGAATGTTGTCATTGTATTGGAGCACACTAGTTTATAGATAATCTTAAGGCCAACATATTCATACTATAAGCCACAAAACTTCCATTTTGATTTCATGGGGACATTAATGTACATATTGACACAAATATTACCCACAAAAATTTTTTTTTTTTAACATTAAGTATTGATTTAGTGCCTAATGTCATGACATAGGAACAAACTTAGTGTACTCGAAACACTGTATAAGAGATTGGTCTAGTCTTTGATTTGCTACTGTTGTTTTCATGTGTCCATACTGAATAAATACCCATTCATTCAATTGGTTTAAAATTTACACATTACAAATTTACACATGCACAATTTGATGATGGACTTTTAGTAAATACAGGCAGAGCCACTTAACATGATTAAAGAAAGATCATGCTGAAAAATCATTCAGATTACAAAATGAAATGTTCCTATTATTCTGTAATACTTATTCTTAATTTAAAAAAAAAATCGCATTATTTGGAAATTCTAAGTGATATTTACGAGACATTCTCATTATTTTGAGATACTAAGCAATCATTTTGAGAAACAGTCTCATTATTTTTTTAAACATGTTTTCAAAACACTTATTGTTTAGAGATGTGGTGGCTCAACTCTTAAGGCTCTGGGTTACAAACTAGAAGGTCAAGGGTTCAAGCCCCAGCACCACCACCAAGCTGCAACTGTTGGACATTTGTGCAAGGCCCTTAACTGTATCTGTTCCAAGGGTGCCATATTATAACTGACCCTGTGCTCTGACCCCAACTTCCTAACAAGCTTGGATATGTGAAAAAACTGTGATGTATATATGACAAATAAAGTCTTCTAATTTCAAGAATTGTTATTATTTGAGAGTCTATGTTAGACTTTGGAGAAACCATCATACTATTATTATCATCAACGAGAATAATTTTTTTTAACACCTCAAATGGTCCTGCCTTCTTTTTAATAATTTGTTCCGATTTTCCCGCTTTAATAATACCAGTGTAACATATCTCTTCCTTAGTTTATCTTACTATTAACGGTAGGACAAATCAGTAAGAAATGGAATCCACAGCACTAAGTAAGGTCCTAGAACATCTTTATAAATGGCGTCTTCAGTCTTATATGACGTTGTTGTTGCAGCCATACTTTTCTGCAGGCTTTCATGATAACCTACAGCCCTTTGTGTATAAGATTAAAGATCCCTGAGTCTAGACCCTGACAATCTTACATGCCCAATAGCACATAAGAAAACACAATTACAGAATCAAAAACATCTGTTCATTTCTGAGGGATGCTGAAGGATATAACAGAATTATTGCATACAAATGTGCTTGTATCCTCAAGGGCATTGCCAGTGCACAGATTTTGTCTAACCTCTCCATGAGGATTTGTGAGAAGGATGAGGTATAATGTAATCTACTGTGACTCATATTGCTCTCAGAATCACTTTTGGTGGTCAGTAGACAGGTTTATGGGATTGTTTTGCTGTTTGTGCTGAGGGAGTGTTAATGTTTGCACACCGCTCTCCTACAGACAGCACCACTGCAGGTGGGCAAAAAAGCAATTTCATGGTTCATTCTGCACATAATGCGCTGCTCTAATCTTTGGATAGATTCCGTCTTTTTTGTTTAAGTTCATTAATCACTCAGCTGAAGTAAACAATGGAGAAAAATGACTTTATGTGAGAAAGTGTATTTGTGTGTGTATATCTATGTACAGTATATATTGAAATTATAGACTCATCTGACATGCAAATATGCTGAGGCTGCAAAAATGTATGTAACTTTCTAAAATGGAATGCACTTCAGCTGTTCCTGGCATGCTTCTATAATGTCAGTTCTGAGTATATGATCAGTGTTGCAGGTTGAATATAGATATAGTGAGAGGAAATAAGTGTTTAGAGATTTTTGCTTTTGTTTTATAATATACGTACAGTGCATATATCCACTTCAAATTTACATACATAATGTCTTTTGAATTTGTACTTGTATACAATGCCCTCCACTAACATTGGCACCCTAGGTAAATATGAGCAAAGAACATTTTGTTAGGATACATGGCATCATGGATGCTACCTAATCAGTAGATATTAAATGAAAATCTGACTGCTTCTGCCAGAAAGCTTAAAATGGGCAGTGGTTGGATCTTCCAGCAGGACGATGATCAAAAACATACATCAAAATCAATAAAAAAATGGTTTACTGTTCACAAAATCAAGGTCCTGCCATGGCCATCCCAGTCCCCTGACTTGAAACCCATAGAAAACCTGTGGGGTGAACTGAAGAGGAGAGTCCACGAGCGTAGACCTCGAAATGTGAAGGATCTGGAGAGATTCTGTATGGAGAAATGCTCTCAGATCCCTTGCCATGTATTCTCTAACCTTATCAGGCATTATAGGAGAAGACTCAGAGTTGTTATTTTGACCAAGTGAGGTAACACTGTGTTTGGACAGTGGCTTAAAAGTTAGCATGTTTGCTTCACACATCCAGGGTTGGGGCTTCGACTCTCATGTCCTCCCTGTGTTTCAGATGTTTTCTTGACCAGTCCAAAGACACTATTGATCGGTATAATTGGCATTTCGAAATTTTCCATAGTGTGTGAATGTGTGTGTGATTGTACCCTGTGGGTACAATATGGACACATTAGAGGAGAATTTTATCTCATGAGCTAAGAAACTGAGGAGTTTCTGGGGAGGAGATGGACATTTCAACAGCACAATGATATCAAACATGCAGCCAAGATTACTCAAGGAGGCCTTGCATGAACTAGCCAATGTCTTGACTTGAAAATTCATGGAGAATTTTGAAATTGCAATTCCATCAAAGCGATCCACATTACCTTGCGGATATTGAAGACGATTTGCCAAGAACCACTGCATCAGGACTGGGATCCCACAGGACACAAAAACACATGGTAGAAGTTGCCTTTCATGCCCACATGAGAGAGCGGCAAGATGTGAAGCTCACGGGATGAACAAATTCCATGTTTATTAATTATCTTTCTTCATTGGAAAATACTGTGGGCAGGTACAAACAAAAATAATAACTAGCTACGTTATTGAAAAAAAAACAACAACAGACATCCCCATTTGAGTCCCACTCACATCTCCATTTGAGACCAATTATGAACTTGAGTAATGAATGATAGGGTTGATATTTAATTAAAAATACAATAAAAAACAACTTCAACTTTAGGCCATGCCTACTTTTGTTTTTAACCTGAATATACATACATGTACAACACTAAACAGGTACAAATACAAATTCTGAAACTGAGTAATATACTTTATATTAACAGCACATAATACATATTACCAACACGCTTGTCCAATCTGATTCGAGGCACATTGCATTGTGTGTACATGAAAAGCTCCTGTACTGGGCTTTAGGTACATCCTTTTAATTGTCCACTGACATTTTAGCTTTGAGCTTCCTCTGCTCACCTTTTTTGTTTGCTGTGCTGAGTGCTAGTTAGCAGCGCTTGAAAAAAAGCCCATGCACAATTAGAGCATGAGGGTCATTTTCTGCAAGAGCTCACCTTCTCCTTCTCCAAGCAGTCTCTCTCCCAGCAGGAGTGCTAAATTAACACTTCACAGCTGTGTCTCAGCCCTGATGAGTCTTATATCCCATTGCTATGTGCTGTGTGTCTAGGTTGGCTGGGGAAAATAAAGAGTGTGGGAAAACAAACAATCTATCATTTCCACTCCATTTGGCCCATAAGAAAAAGAGCCATTCACCTGCAGGGAGCATGACAGCCAGACAGGTGACCAGGTGTCCGTAGTTACAGAACGTCACCTTTGGCCTAGGCTAAACTTGACGCTGAGGTTGCTAGGCTGCAAGTAAGTTGATGTTGTGTGTGTAAGAGAGTGGTGGGTAAGCTAAGGAGAGTCTCTGAATACTGCATGAGAGGCTAACACTTTAGCCGCTGCAGTGAGCACAGGGTAATGAGCAGCAGGATGTGGTGTCACTCACACCTGTTGAGCTCGCTCTAATTACAAAGCCTGGACACATGGAAGATGCCATTTCTCTGGCACAGCATGAAATATGGAACAGTTTGTGTGTGACTGGGAGATACTGTATGAGAAAAAAGAGGGTGCTAGTGTGGGTTAGGGAGTATAAGTGTATATCTCTATAATAAAAAAGTCATGCTGCTGTTGTTTTGACAGTGTGAGAGAGATATGTTTGTGTGTGTGAATGTGAGAATAAATTTTTTTTGATGCTTTACTGTGTTCCGTAAAGCAGAAACATTGTGTATGTCATCACTTGAACATATTTTATGCGAGCAGTTTGGAACCATCCTGCCAAAACACAATTATTGTGAAGAGATGTCCCTTACAAAAGCTGGCCGCAGGATAATTTTATGGTGTATCCTGAGCAGGTTTCTAAAACATTCATCATCTCGTACCCTCAGTCAATTTCAATGTGTTTATTTTTATTCTTTTTTTTCCTATTCCCTTTGTTGTTGCAAGTGTTTATTTGTGTACATAAGAGGGATTTGACGTTTAGTATCTGAGCAAACAGGAGAGGAAAGTGCTTCAGAGTGGAATTAATTAGCGTGCTCTTAAAAGCAGCGCGCAAGGCGAGTGGCTTTGTTTGTGGTGTGAGGCTGAGCAGTGGCGTGGTGAGGGGGTGGATCACAGGCGGGTTAAAATCACTTGTCATGCTCGAGATGGTCATGATGGGATCGCAATTGGTCAGCGGAGAGAAACAATCAACATGGCTATCTAGGCTGCTCTCCATCATGCATGCTTACGTCTGCTTGAGTGTGTGTGAGAGAGGGTGAGGGAAAGAGAGGAGAGAGAGAAATGAGTGTTGTAGTATGAGTCAAAAAAGATATCTCCAGGGACAGGTATGAGTATGCACAATAGTAACACAAAGCTTACTGAAACAACTATTGTTTCAGTTGCACTGGAAATCAATGCAGTTGATACTTGAAGTGATGCTGGTAGTGTCTTTATTGGCATATTATCCTGAGAACAATAAAATCTTGAATGTGTGTGTTTTAATTGTACGGCTTATCAGTTACATCTCCATTTCACAACATCTGAGGATTCCACTCAGGGATTAGCAAGCTGATAGACCTCCCCATCTCAAATGGGCATGACCAACTAAAAGACACAACTTACAGCCCTCAATTATGAATAGATAATAGACTTTTTAATTATGACTACTGTAACAGCTAAGCTTAGTTCTGCCAAGGTTCAGTGACTAAGTGTAAGAGGGAATATGCTTTTGGTGCTGGTATTCAACAAGGTTTTCTTGCTGCTACTTAATATGCTGCCACACACCTTCATTAACTTGCTGCCACTTTAGTGCTGCCACTCAGCTGCATTCACTTGCTGCCACTTAATGTTCTGACACTCACCTGCATTCATTTGCTGCCACTTAATGTGCTGCCACTCACCTGCATTCACTTGCTGCCACTTAATGTGCTGCCACTCACCTGCATTCACTTGCTGCCACTTAATTTTCTGACACTCACCCGCATTCATTTGCTGCCACTTAATGTGCTGCCACTCACCTGCATTCGCTTGCTGCCATTTAATGCGCAGCCACTCACTTGCTGCCAAAAATGCAGTCACCTACCTGCATTTTCTTGCTGCCACTTTATGTGCTACCACTGACCAGTGTTTTTTGTTGTCATGTTATGTTCTGCCCCTCATCATTGGGTTTTGCTGCCACTTAATGTGCTGCCACTCACCAGCACTTTCTTGCAGTCACTTTATATTCGGCCATTTACCAGTACTTTCTTATTGCCACTTTCTGCACTGCCAGTCTCAGCTTTTTCTTTTTACTTTTTTTATTGTCAGATGAATGTGTACAATTGTACCTGTTGGCTTTAGTATATTTATTCCAATAATCTCAGAAAAAAAATACCAGACCTTTTTTTTTTACATTTTTTTTTTTACCTAGTGGTTAGCACGTTCGCCTCAAACCTCAAGGGTCCAGGGTTCGGGTCCCGCCAGGGCCATGTGTGTGCGGAGTTTGCATGTTCTCCCCGTGTGTCGGGGGTTTCCTCCGGGTACTCCGGTTTCCTCCCCCAGTCCAAAGACATGCATGGTAGGCTGATTGGCGTGTCTAAAGTGTCCGTAGTGTATGAATGTGTGTGTGAGTGTGTATGTGATTGTGCCCTGCGATGGACTGGCACCCTGTCCAGGGTGTACCCCGCCTTGTGCCCGATGCCTCCTGGGATAGGCTCCAGGTTCCCCGTGACCCTGAAAAGGAGTAAGCGGTTGAAGATGGATGGATGGATGGACCTTTAATATGTTTCTTTCACCTTGGAAATGTGACTGTATTGTACCTTTGAAAAATATTTAATGTACATTTTAGCTTTATAGGTACAATATACACACCATTCTAGATAAAATATACATGTTAAAGGTACAAGTGTATCCTGAAGGCAACACACTAGCAACAAGGAATAGCACAGTTTACTACCCCTTTTTCTGAAAGTGCATCTGAGGTGACAGTAGTCATCAAAAAAAAATTGTGACCAAAACAATGTAGATAAGAGCACAGCTAGATTCAGATTCATCTGACTTTTGTGTTTGTAAGGCAGTGTCACTATGTAAAATATCATAATTATCATTATCATCATCATCATCATCATCAACAACAACAATAATGATATATAAATACCGGAAAAGGACTAGAGACTACAATTCCTATTAGCCCCTGCACCTCACCTGATCATGCAACATGATTATCTGTACCTGATTCATGTTTGGGGTTAATGATCACTTGTATATAAGTCACGTTTTCCACTGCACACATTGTCTTTTGTTTGTCTTACTTTACTATTGTTTCTGTTGCTGCGTTCTGTTCATTGTTCTATGTTTTTGTTTCCTAGTCTTTGTTTTTGCCATGCCTTCTAGAAATTCTCTTTTGTGTTTTGTTTTGAGTCACATTAAACTTTATCTGCATTTGCATCCATCTCTGTCTCGATAACCTAACAAATTATTCTACTACTACTACTACTACTACTACTACTACTACTACTACTAATAATAATAAAATAAACTGACAAGTAGAGAAGAGACTTTGTGACCTTTTTAACACAGCCACACCCACCTACCCTGGTACCATGCTAAGCTTCCACGCTCTGAAGTGGGGACACTTGAGACACTATAAATGACAACAATTTACCATAAGCTGTGAGGGCTCTGCCACCACCCCCTGACCTGACTCTCTCTCTCTCTCCTCTCTTTTACCTCCTACCCCCGTCCAACTCGGGGGGAAGAGAGCAGCCATGGGTCAGGAGCGGCCCTGCATGGGAGGAAAGTGTAACAGACTCAGGTAGGGATTAAGAGTTGATGGGCCATGCCTCCCCTCATTAACACATGGCAGAATGAAAGAGTGGAAGGTGTACTAAGTGGGGGGCTCTTGTCCTCTCTGCAGCTGTAATTGTGCTTGTCAGTTTCCAGTTACAGGTGCCACCCAACTGAACTGCAACCATGTAATCCCCCCAAATCCAGCCTCTTCCGAGGAGTGTTAACCAGGAATGTTTCGCCAGGGTCAATGGATTAGGAGGACTTCACAGTGGTGACTTGGCTTGAGAGGTGGAATTAGAGGAAGAAGCGACAGAGGAAGAAAGACAAGAGTGAGCGAGAGTGGTGTTATATTAAAATGAGTTTACCAGGTGGTCCCCTGAAAAGTGGACAGTACGTTGAGTAATCTGAAAAGCCCCTGGCTGCTTTGGTTGGGGACCTGCTTTAAAAAGAAGGAGAATGAAGGAGAGGACAGAGGCAGGGGGCTTCAGAGGTGCCACCGATGTGGTCCCATTGAGGCCTCCGTAAAATGTCTGTCAGGCTTGGTTTACCACAATCACAGCAGTGATTAGGCGCCTTTTGATGATAGGTTTAGTTTTCTGGTTGTTGGCGAGAAAGAAGGGAGGAGAAAAGGGTGTATGTGTGTGGGTGGGTGTTGGGAAGAGCATAAGGAACAGGGAGGGGTTGGAGGGGTGGTCTGGCATAGCATATTAATGTCCCACACTGGTAGGGACCTCCTACGTAATTTCCCAGCGGGTCGTGGGGGTCAGGTTTGTATTTAGTTAGTGGTAATGATCTCGTTAGGGATCTGAATGGACCACCGTCTAAGCTCTTTCAGGCCGCCGAGCGTGCCTGCGTGCTCCCCCTCCCCTGGCCGCCTCTGTGTGGCCTTACACAGCCCCTGAACTGTGATTAATAGACTTCCAGGGCTTAATAACTTGCAAAACAGCATTAAACAAGGGACGGCCAGGGACAATCGGCCCGGGGGAGCAGCGGGAAAGCCGTGGGAGGAGGGTGGGCCGTAAAACAGCGCCTGCAACAATTGCCAATGGTTAGAATTAACTAAGATGGGGAGCGCAACATACAATGCTACAGCTGGCTACTGGCAAGGAGCCATGGAGGGGGGAGAGAGAGGTGAGGGGAATCTGCTTTTGCTGCTTCCAGGTGGCCCAGGCCCGGCCCAGACTGAGCCTTTTCAGTTTTGTAAGTGTTAAAAGACAGAGGCCGCGAGGGAGAAAGGGAGCGCTGGAGAGGGAGAGTGAGGGGAGGAGGGGGAGATAGTGAGAGGAAGCCATTGAGTAGCAACAAGAAAGAGAGTAAAGAGCAGGGAGAGAGTGATAAGCAGATAATGGTGAGCACATTCAATGGAACAAGTAATTCTTGACACGGCGAAGCCCAAATATGAGCACTCTTTGTTTCTGCAATTCGTTGCGCCCACAATACTAAAGTGGGAAAAATAGGCATGGTGACCCATACACACACAAACACGCACAGAAACACACAAACAACCCCTTGGCAACCCCCGTCATGCTCTAGGAGCCCACAAATCTACCAGCCCCTCACTCTCTTTTCCCACCCTTGTGTTCACTTGTCTAAATACAAATGTGCTCAGCATGGTGGCTTGTGAAGAGTCGTGTTCAGACCGCCATCTCTTCTTATAATGTAGCATTTCTTTTCAGTCAAAACTAGGTGTGCATTTTATGCCTATGTAATACATCACTGAATTGTAAATAACTGTAATTGAGCCTCTTGAGGGTGCTAAATGTTTGTATAAACGTTTTATATTTTTCGAAACTGCAGGTCCTAAAAGCTGATTTTGCTTGCTTCTTTGTATCATCCTGTACTGTAATTGAAAACAGCAGGAAGGATTATTGCATACAGTAACTTGTGTCAGTTACTATACTTATTTGGAAAAAAAACAAAAAGTAATTTAAAGTACTTCTATTTGATCCAACTGATCTAAGATACTATTCATACTATTCTTATTACTATTATTAGTGGTAATAATAATAATAATAATAATAATAGTAATAATAATAATAATAATAATAATAATAATTATTATTATTATTATTATTATTATTATTATTGCTGCTATTATTATTATTATTATTATTATTATTATTATTATTATTATAGCACGATATAAATGTAAATAATAATTTATAATATAAATCCTCCTCCTCCTCCTCCTCCTACTACTACTACTACTACTAATAATAATGATTATAATAATTACTATTAATTAGAATGAAAGGAATAATAATAAAACAATAATAAATACAATAACAATAAAAACAACAACAACAATAATAATGTTATTATTATTATTATTATTATTATTATTATTATTAGTGTTATTAGTGTTATTATCCTTTTATTATTATTATTGTGTTGTTGCTGTTTTCTTTCATACCTGATTACTAAGTTAGGACCCAAAATTAAACAAAAAAATATATAAAAAATACTTTCTTACATAACAATTTTGCATTGTTTTGATACAGGTTTAGTAAGAGAAGTCAATGTTTTTCATATTAGATTGATTGATGTGTTTCATTGAGAAAAGAAACTGAATGTGCTCCTTACTGAGAACATGTGGCCTTTTTGAGCTGAGGAAAGAGATGGGAGGTGGTGTAGTATTTGTCTCACAGAAAAGCTTATAATCAGAGCATCAATTAAACAGGACCAGTAAATGGGCACTAGCATGAAACACGTAAATTGCACAGTGTGTGTTCAATTATTGAAAATCATGAGATAATTTTGAAAGTATTTGTTTAGAACAGGTAAACAGCCCCTCATATCTGCAGTAATCAGTGGCCATTCTTGCCTAAACAAAGCCAACAGCTGGTGGATGACATTTGTTCTAAGGAACAGACTGTAACATAGATGCTTCAGAAACTAAAATCTAATATGTCTCACATATATGTTTTGGTACAATAGTAGCTCATATTGCAATTCTCTTCAGTCTATTTCAGATTGTACACAGGCTATTGTGTGTGTGTTTTAAAGGGGAGTGGTATAGTGTGGGAGCGTGCTGTAATTGGATGGGAATAAGGCAACTAAATGTCCTGGTTAGGCTCCACAGGGCTGCTGTCAATTTGCACTTGCCCTTAAAAAAGCCAGAGAAACGTGTGAGTTTATTGACCATCTTTATCTCCTCCAACATTACGAGCCGACTCTGCCGAGCTGCGGAGCTGTTTGACATTCTCTTCAGACTGTTTGCCGAGAAGTGAGCTGTGACTAAACTCCAAATGAGTTACCAGAGAGATTTAGGGTACTTCTAATCTGTTTTTCCTGCAGATCAGGAGTTTTTTTCCCACTATCTTGTAGTTCTAACTTCACAATTCCATTATATTTCTCCTAGAATGTTTGCCCAGACCCTCCACATAAGCACAGCTGAGAGCTTATGCACTGCCAGTGTGGACATGCACTTGTTCCAGTGTGTGTGTGTGTGTGTGTGTGTGTGTGTGTGTGTGTGTGTGTGCGCGTGTGTGTGTGTGTGTGTGTGTGTGTGTGATCAGTAGCATGAGAGAGAATTATTCGAGAGTGTTTGGGTTGCTCGGCATGTTTTTTCCCTTTTGGAATCTTGCGCCTCCTCAGTTGCTTTCACCCCAGTGCTTCACAGGCCCTCCATCTAATTTTTTTTGTCTGCATTGTCTCTTCCTCTATTTTTCCATCCCCCTTCTCACCCACCTCTCTCTCTCTCTCTCTCTCTCTCTCACTCTCTCTCTCTCTCTCTCTCTGGCCGTGTCTCAGGGTGGGGGTCTTAGTGGTGTTACAGCCGGTGCGGGTGGGCCGCTCCACAGTGCAAAGCCCCCTGACTCCATGCTCAGCCTTGTCATGAATAATGGATTGGGAAAATACATTTATCTTTTAATAGCCATGGCCTCCCTAGCTACTTATACTCTGTTCAGCTGAGACTGAAAGGATGAGGTTCATGCTTCTCGATTGTCTCCTGTCTTTTTGATGTGTGTTGTGTCTTAGTGTCCTAGAGAAGTGTAATCAAGCTTGATTTGATTGGTCAGTGATGTTTCTGAGACTTTATGATGGTAACATAGCTGTAGGCTAAGCAGATTTAAAAGGAAAATGAGAACTGTGTAACATTTTGGGTGATATGATGTTGTAATCCTTTTTATGAAATGTACATTCTGCTGCAAAGCAGACCCCATTGATAGGTAGTTTATACTATGTAGAAATATATGTGGTGTATTTAAATTATGTTATATAGATTTATACAACAACAAAAACTGTTATTATTATTATTATTATTATTATTATTATTGTTGTTGTTGTTGTTGTTGTTGTTGTTATAGATGAGCAATAAAAACATCCATACTGTACTTTATCTTCAATTTGTCACAAAATCATACCTGTAGAAAGAAAACCAGGGACAAGGGAAAATTATTTGTCTAGCCAAATGAAGTATTTGCTGCACAAATAAAGGAGAGGTACTTCAGATGAACATTTCCCCTCACTCATAATAAAGTGCCTTTGAATTTCATCTCAACCAGGCTCTCAGGCTGTAATGTAGCCCCACTCTCAAATGCAGCAATAACACATCTTACTTTGTTTAAGCAGGCTGAAGAAGATTTGTGAGGAACACCTCGCTCGTCTCACCCGCAGAACATCTCAGCATAGGGCACAAGCTCAGGAAATGCATCTGCTTCTTTTGATTATCAAACATGCATACATGAGGCAGATTTGATTTTTAAACCCTCACGTGGATCTGTGAGTAATGTATGATTTGTAGACTGAGAAAAACCAAATCCTAAAATATAGTTAATAATTTTGTTTAATGCAAGCAAAATATTATTTGTGCTTAATTTCTCAAACTATAAGTGACACTGTATATCTTATGTTACTAACTACTCACATATTACTACATTAATCAGACTTTATCATACAACAATGAGTTAAAATGGCAAATTGTTGTTTTATGAATTTGGAACAAATTACCACAGCTTGAGAAAAAATGCCCAGTGTGGATGACAATTATTGCTATTTGTTAGTCTTTAATGTTGTTTTTGTAAATGCACATAATTTGTGCCGTAGATTTATCTGTGCTAATTACGAGCACCACATGTTTTCCTGAGAGGAACCTGAAGCACATCCTGCTACCGTCTGTGTGTGATGTGATAGCACTGCAATGAGGATGCGACTTGCATTCGAATAATAATTTTGTCATGGAAAAGAACACCACCAAAACACACACACACACACACACACACACACACACACACACACACACACACACACACACACACACACAATATCAAGTTTGTTATCGAATGGTCCTGTAGAGTGAGGAATGAAAAGATCTTTCTGAATGTGTGGCATGTATGCATGGTTTGTCAGAAGAAATGAGAGGTAAGAAATTAAAGTAAAGTAAAAATGTTATGAATTCAAAAAGAGTAAAAGATGACCCCAAATGCAGCATGCACTCTTTACTCTTTACAGCTTCCCCTAACCAAATTCTACTCCTTTCCAAGCTTCCTCCTTCCTCTTCTTTCTTGCCTTTCCACTCTCTCTCTTCCTCTGTATAAGGTATTATTCCTTCAGCTCTTTCTTCTCTCCCTTGCACCAGGAGCTGTACACTGGCCAGGGCCTCCTTAGAACTGCTTTATGGGCTTGGAGAGAGGGGGAGAACGACAGAGAGAGAGAGAAAAAGAGGAAACTGAAAGCCCCATTTATCATCACTTGTGTGGGCAGTGTTGCCAAGGCAACACTCAGGCTGGCAAATGCCACTGCGTGGAATACTAATGAGGCACTTGGCAGGCCGGCTGGCGGAGTCGCAGCGAAACCCGTCCACAGGCCACTGCTGCTGTTCCACTCTGCAAAAAGTCAAAAGGGAAATCAATTAAAGGCCTTCCACAGGGTTTGGCAAGGTGGCTAATCTGCAAGGCCACATTTAGAATAACACTGCCGTCTACCCATAATACCATCTGACTTAAACAAGCAGAGAAAAAAAAGCCTAACAATAACATATAGCACGTGAGACAAAGCACAAGAGTTTGCTTTCACTCAACTCTTTAAAAACTTGAAGGACACAAAGAGAAATCAGATGTTCTGTCTTTCTGGACTGTAATACATAACAACAGCAAGTTGCTATTAACCCTAATCATTAACCACTACATGTGTGCAACATTTAATATGCATTTAATAATATATAATGTTCATATTTGATAATAAATGCAATAGTAAGAAATTAATGTGGTTATTAATTATTGTCATCCTTACAAAAATGTAAACATAATTGCATGGATTTCAGGAAAATCAAACTAGCAGAGAATAGAGACCGGTTGTGAAGAAATAAAGTTGTGCTTCTACAGAGCCTACTGCACTGCTTGGCACAAAAGTTAACTTTAGTCATAGCTGTGTAGTTGAACCTCTAATTAACACCTCTGCCTTAGCAAGACTGACAATTTCCACCTGACAGATTTTTTCCTTTTCTCTCTCCCTCTCATTCTGTTTCCTAAGAAATCTGTGCTGGGAATAAATTGAGCTGGAGCATGCTGTTTCTCTGCTCATTGGCCTCTTTTATTGATTCAGGCACTTTGATCGAGAAGGTTCTAATCAATTCTTCAGTGGTGAGATGGGGCAAAATCATTTCCGTGACAAACCCCTTCAAATGACTTGTCATTAATTTGCCTCTTTACTGGCACTTGTTTGCTCGGAAAACGAGATGCGTTTGGCTTTCTCTATCTATTAGCAGGGGTTGTGCTCTTCTGGGGATTTTCATGGGCTGCTAAGCGTCAGGGAGGGTGAACAGAGAGATTGGATACACCATGTTTGCTCATCCTTACCAAGTCACTTATTAGTGCTAATTGGGAGGGACAGTTCAAATAAGCACAGAAGAGAGGGGTATCACAAGAGCGTGACATGGGTACAGAGAGGCAGACAATGCTGCTGATGGTGATGTGTAAGTGTGTGTGTGTGTGTGTGTGTGTGTGTGTATGTGTGTGTGTGTGTGTGTGTGCTCAAGAGGGCTATATTAACACCCTCTGCTCACTACCTCCACACTAGCACACTGGCCCCTAGCCTGGCAGAAGGAAGATTCCTCAGGGTTCCATCCTTTGTCCCCGATAAAAGCAGCTTCTTTGTATCGTACTTGTCGTTAGCAATCCATGATGCTAGGAGTTGCTAAGGACAAGCCAGTGGCCACGGTTATAAACACATGCAGCTGTCTGAGACACTTAGCAAGTCAACAACAGATGGAAGAGTGCTGACAAATAGCATGATCGTCCACTGTGGAATATATGATAGGCATGAAAATTCCCCCAACCCTTCCTCTCAGGCCAGTTTATTAATTCACACCCAGCACATGCTCTCAACAGCCATGTGATATTATTCAAAATCCCCCTTGGCCTCTGAAACCGTAAGCTAATGAAAAATCATACATTCTCACTGTCAGCCCCAAGACCTCATTCCCCCTCAAAGCAACCCCTTAGCTACATGCATTTTGGCTAAAAGATGCTAATTTTTGAGAATTATTTACCACCGTAATAGCTGCAATTATTTTCCATGCTAACCGATTTAAGGTATAAGCACCAATTAGTAACTGGTCATTATCTTGAGCATTGGAAACTCACAGTGAAGTAATAGCTTGACATTTGCTAGTCTGTGCAAGAGAACTGTTTAGAGTTTCTATAATTAGAGGCTGTTTACCACCAGCCTTGAGAAGATGATGGATTTCAGCTTCACTGTACTGTCTGATACCCACTTACTGAAACTGAGGGGCATATGGCATCCTGGCTAGACTTAGCCAAGAGATTTATTCAACTAAAGGCTTAAGTTCCATTCTAGATATAATAATAATAATAATAATAATAATAATAATAATAATAATAATAATAATAATAATAATAATAATAATTTGCACGGTCAAATTTAATTATAATTCAGATAAACAAAAAGCATTAATCATGTATTTTATTTTCTGAGGAAAAAGTTACTGAGAAAAGCATTAAAGCATTTTTTTTAGAATACATATAGTTGTTCTCTGTTCTTCAAATATTTGACATAACTTGAATAAGGGGATTTGCTGAACAAACATTTCGGTGCAAATAAACAATATGCTAAATTGTGCAAATGCTTAATAAATAATTACATTCTTAAAAAAAAGATATTGGTGTGAATTGTTATTGTGTGTGAGAACGTTTTTAGTTATAACATATGGACAAGGGCCTTCAACCCTTAATTGCTCAGTGTTATGCTTGCAATGTATATTATGTCAATTGTAAATCTCGGGCTAAATGAATTTGCCAAATTAGTAAAAATATAATTGAAAATGAAACGTACAGTAATGGAGCTCTCACAGCTATTGTTGACCAGGACATACCCAGTACAATATTGACTCTGGTCAAATCCAGAGAGCCACTAACACCTCATCAATCAAGTAAACACATTGGGGCTGGCTAATAGACGTTTAACAAAACCTCTCATTACAAGCAGTTTGACCCGGCATCCTAAAACATAATGTGAGAACTCCCCTAGGATTAACAGTGACCCCAAGGGCGAGCAGGCCACACAGGCAATGAAAGAAGCAGCCATTGTGCTGTGTGTGTGTGTGTGTGTGTGTGTGTGTGTGTGTGTGTGTGTGTGTGTGTGTGTGTGAAGGGAAGAGCAGTTTGTAATTGAGTTTGCCACTGTGGTGCAGATGCATGTCAGTGGGTGGAGACAGGTCACTGTAATGACACGTTGATGGATCATCATTTACACCCACTAAAGCTGCATTGCGTCTGGTTGCTGTTTAATTAAACTTTGTCCGCTTGTCCACAGACAAACAGTCATAAATGTGGACATGTTTACAGCTCTTCCACTGCCAATCATCTATTGTGTTTGGATATTCAATTCTGATTATCACTATGCAGAACACACCTGCCTGTCAGTGTCTCGCATATTTTAGTCGCCATTCTCCATATGACACTTTGAATTTGTGAGCAGGGCAAAGACGCTCTTGTCAGGCTGGAAGAGCCGTTCAAGCTCACAAGCCAGCAGTCGTCCTCTGCCAGCCGACACTCTCCACACAACTCTCACGCTTAAGAATGAATCCGCTTTTATATTCCAATACCAAAGTAAAATAATATTTTAAATACTATTCAAAACAAAACTGTTCTCTCAAAAGTCGCTCCATTGAGAGCATGATGAATATACTCAGTAGACTGGCAGGCTACTTTTTATAGCAAGTGAGGAGAAGAAAGATAGATGGTGTTAGGAGCAGTGAGGAAGCAATGCATATTTTGTTTTCTTAGTACCCGACCTTGATCTGACTATCTGCAGGGTCAAAGACTCTCTGAAAGGCTTTGTTGGGCCCAATAGAATGTTAATGAATAGGCACACTGCATATTATAATTCAGCTGGAGCTTTTCAGTGCTGCCGTCAAAACTACTACGGCATGTCGAGTACTTTTGGCTGAGAGGCTAGAGAGATCTGGTAGTAAAACGGGATGGCAGGATGGAGGGGAAAAATGAGACAGCGGTTGGAGCCAGGCAGGCCTTTTCGTCCCTTTTTCTCGCTTCCACAGTCGCTGCCTTGGTGGCGTGTAAATGAAAGAAGTGGTAAATAGACATTTCTCTCAAATGAGGGCCATGTGACATGGTGGTGGTTTGAGAAGTACAATGGGTCCTTTCAGGGCCAAGTGAAAGCTTAGTCGTTTCCGCTGGCCTGGAAGTGTTTGGGGTTTTTATCTGCGGTTTTGTTTTGCGGACAGCTGCAGGCCTTGTTTGTCTTGGGCTGTTTTTGATCGGTTAGCATGCTTGAAGAGGGCACGAGTCACAATTGTTTCAAAACAGAGTCTGGCATTGTGGCAGCCAGGGCTGTTTAGTGACTGCTGGCTCCAAAATGCAACAGCAAACAGCAAGATTAAATAAGCAGACACTGTTCACAGAAGAAAAAAAATGGCATAGTGGCCATTAGTCTGTGCAAATATAATACATGTTTATTGTATCCAAACGTTTTACTGATTAAATTAGATTCAATTACATTTCCTATAAAAATGTCTATACTTAAATTTTTTTTTTTTTTTTTTTTTAAATAAAAACCTGTTTCAAGCATGTGCTATTAGTTAGTAATGTACAGGACAGTTTTGATGTTTGGTTGTAAGTAATTAAATCACAAGTAGCTTTAAATTTTATTTTACATATGCAATTTTATAAATAGTATGCATTTTTATTTAAAAAAATACGAATATAATAAAATAATAAATAATGACTTTTAAATATTTTGATTTTTATGTTTAAATTGACAAGTCATTTGAAAATTACAAATGAAAGGCTAGCTGAAATATGAAACAAAAATAGTTTCAGGTTTTTCAGTCTGATGTAGTATACATTTATTAATGTACCTATAAATATAAATTGTTAAGGAGCAATAAAATTTTATTTAGCAATAAACAACAAGATATAAGACAACAAGTACAACAATAATAATAACAGTATGGATGGTTTTTATTGCTCATGTATGACAACAACAACAACAACAACAACAACAACAACAACGACAACAACAACAACAACAACAACAACAACAACAACAACAATAATAATATTAATAATAATAATAATAATAATAATAATAATAATAATAATAATAATAATAATAATTGTTCTTCATTCAGTACCCCAGGCTTCTGGCAGTCCAAATGATTGGAACACCCTATTATCTTTTTTTTTTTTTTTTTTTTTTTTTTTTTTTTTTACCTTATTTTAATACTTTAAAATGTGAAAATATAACCAAGAAACATCAGACTACTTTTATTGGAACATAGCTAATCTAATTGGTAGTGCAACACACCACATATTTATGTTTTACATTAATACTAGCACTAAGTGTTTCATCTATAGGCTTAACAGGTTTCACACTCTGACTGCTGTGCCTTTAATAAAGCACTCATTTACAGCCTCATCAGGTTAATATGTGAAAATGTAATTGCTATTCTGTACCATTGTGCATGGCCTGTGGCAATAATAGTAATTAATCTGTAATAAAACACAGGAAAGTCCAGGTGTCATTGTACATAATGGGGGGGGGGGGGGGGGTCAAATCCCCAAATCAGGTTACTTTCATAAGAACACTCTCTGCCTATTCTGCATCATGCTATAGAGCTGCAAAGAATGGTAGAGATGCAGAGTATTTTATAAACCTCTCTGTACAGGAATCTCTCTCTCTCTCTCTCTCTCTCTCTCTCTCTCTCTCTGTGTGTGTGTGTGTGTGTGTGTGTGTGTGTGTGTGTGTGTGTGTGTGTGTGAGAGAGAGAGAGAGAGAGAGAGCATGCTAGCTTGTTGAACCCCTAAAAACATCTCAGAGCAAATAACTATTCTTTCATGTCTACTCTGCCTTTGTCCCAGATTGTACGTGGTCACAGCTGGGATGAAAAAAAGAGAGAACTATATCAGCACACATCTGCAGATGGTGATTAGCATTAGGAAATTGCCTCCTTGAATGAAATTGAAATGTCGACTGTCAATTTCCTTTCGCGCTCGCGACTCCTTTTCCGGGAAGCTAGAGGGCACTGCTTTGTCCTTCAATCGCTTACGATTTGGACAAAGGGGGAAGAAAAAAATCCTCGTTCCTCCCCCGTCTGCTAAGATGTACTATAAGGAGAAGAAAGAGACACTATTAATTGCGCTAAATGTGAAGAGCTGTATTTGGTTAACGGTTTCAAAGCGAGGATTTTGTGAAACTTTGTCCATTATGGAGATGTGTGGCTGTAACGCTGGCTCCTTATCTGTGCTGGAGGAAACTCTGCTTAATTAGGCTTCCGGCTTTAAAGTGTGTAGAGCTCTCCAACAGCACACAGAACTGTATTCACCCTGCTCTGTTCACTGCACTGCACCCAGTCATCAATATTATTTACTCACATTTAGATCATATCCAGTTACACATCAATAAAGCACACACTTGCCAGATACACTTTGTTGTCTTTCTTGTCTTTGTAGAATATTTACTTGTGATTGTGAGTTAAAATAATATTGTTAATGTGGTTAAATGAGTTATGATACATGATATTTCAGCTTACTTCGATACAACTTATATTCACTACACT
>JAFFST010047931.1:69109-79109 GCA_022414735.1 Noturus placidus | reverse complement strand
CAGTCATTGCTTTGTAAAGCAACCGGATTGTTGTGTGTAGGAATGATCTCTTTGTAAATGAAGTGTTAATGACCTGGGTCAGTACTAACATGACTGGTTGCACATGCACAGGGGATGGGTGTGACTGAGTAACTAGATATTAACCCAAAACAGAAGCTTTTGCCACGATGAACACACACACACACACACACACACACACACACAAACGCAGCATGTTGGGTCAGACAGAAGGTTAAGTTTGTTATTTTTCTCAACCACTGAGCATGTGCCATCTCCAGGGACTACAATAATAAACACAACTGCACATTTAACACAGTATCACTGGTATTCTTCAATGTTGTCCATTAAAAATGTTACCACTTGAAACAACCCAAGTAATTGCTTTCTATATTTTTATTCTCAAACATGTAGTTGTCTATGCTCAGTATTCCAAAATCAAGAAACGCCTGACTACACCAAACCTAATCACCAAACTCCCTGCACCAAACCTAATGTCAAAGGTGCAGGGAGAATCCTCTGGCATAGCCTGTTTGACTTAAGCACACTATTTGTGCTCTCCCTGTTCCCACAGTCATTGTCCACATTGTAATGAGTGTTGCGTTAATCCTGGGATTTTCCTGGGGGTCACTCACCTCATGGCAATGCCTTGCCACACCAGGTCTAGAGTTTAACCCAACCAGTGCCATGGGGAGGGGCTGGAGGGTATAGCAACAATGACCTGTCTCCCAAGAGATACCTCCATTTACGGCTGGTTTGGAGGTTTCTGATAGACCTGCTAACCCATTTTAATCCTATTAGAGCAAGCCCACAAAGAGTGAATCTGCAGAAGGCAGAGTGGAGGGAGAGGACTCCTGATTTCTGCAACGATGTGAACAGGGACAACAGTTTTCCCATCAAAACTCATCTATTAGAGGAGCAGACAGAGGAACGAAAGAAAAAAACAACACAAAAAGCCCAGCAACAAGCAGAACCATTGTCCTTGGTCAGACTCAAAGAAGAGGACCACCAGAGGCTAGGCATCTCGAAAGTCAACTGACTGGATATCCATCTTCAGCAATAACGGATGTGTTTCTGATGGGCTGCTTGATAAATTTCTTGCAAGGCAAAGCCACAGGAAGTAGTACTGTAGACCCTTGTAGGGTCACCTCACAAAAGCTTTAGAAGGTTGGGAGGCCTCAATGCACTTTTGTTCCATGCTCCAGTTATGGGACACGTGGTGGCCAAGTGTGCTGGTGGTCTGTCCTGTTACCCCATCGCCAATGCCGAAGCTTAAAGTCTCCCATTGTGATGGACGACGAGGGGGGAGTGACAGGGTCCATACAGACAGAAAGTGTTCTTTAGCCAAGCAAGGCAGGATATGACTCTTTAAGGGCCAGAGGGTGTGAATGGACAATGCCACCATGAAAGAATAGCAGCTCTGAGAAAGGAGCACTGAATGATAATGCACTTTCACACTGAGAGCATCCCAACCAGGCGTCTTTCATACAGCACCCAGAATTTTGTAGTCATATAACTATCCCTGATTCCTTTCATTCTAATAGCTGAGGTACACTAATCAATGATAACTTGTAGGCTACAGTAATACTTAATAGCTCTTCATTTTCAATATGCCTGTCGAAACCTCTTCATATTATATCTTAATATATCTATCATCATTTTCTTTTTCATTTCATTATCAAAAATGCAAAGCAAGACATGACATCTTAGGTAATACACAATCCTTCCACACCATCACTATTCATACACACTACATGAACAAGGCCTACAATCAATTTACAGTTGTAACACTGGTACAGCAAGGATGGAATAAATGGGGCTTTCCTTGATGGACAGCTTCTTTACAGCAATGTTGTGTATAGGTCTAGCCTCTGAGTCCTCTGGGGTGACTGTCTTTAAAAAAAAGCACACACACAAACCAGGGATGCTAAACACAGTGTCATGTCATACATTTATGTATGGGCCTGACCTTTTCCATAATGAGTTCACATCATAACCGATAAACTAAAACAAACTCACTCAAACAAAACAAACGGTTGAGGTGGGTGACAGAAACCAGGGAATAACATACTGTATGTGGATACAGGGAACAGATAAAAATGTGAAGGAAGAGGTTACTTTTCAGGAATGCATTTTCTTGATTGTCTGATGAAATTTGTCATATAAGATTCCCAGATTCACAAATATTTTAACTCTGGATCCAACCAGATTGTGTTGGCAGAATTGACACCAAATATCAACTATGACTTATCTGCTTGCATTGTACAGTGCAAGTGTTATTACCCCTCATATTTACATCCTAATATCCAGACCAAATGGACACAAAGCAGGAGATGAAATCAGAAGACTGCCTAATGCCTCACTCCTGATCAGTTCATGCATAATTGCCTCCTTTCAGTTTGTTAAATCAGGTTGTCACATTTCTGAGACCAAAGAAGTGCTTCATACTAGTAGGACTTATGGCTTTTTCAGCTCACAGAGGGTGGAACTAAAGATGCCCATGCTTCTGCCCCATTGGCCAAATCTTTTGAACACTGGCATCTATGGAATGACGTTGTCACTCAGAGATGGTGTATTATTTTGCGGATACAGCAGATGCAAATCAAATAAAAACTATGCATTATAATACACTGGTTATTTTGCTTAGTAGTTCGCTGGTGAATGCTGCTGCATTAGGTCAGAGAGTGTACTTGACAGAAAACATGCATACTGAGTGGCTACTTGTGCTGCTTTTCATTTGCACTGTGTATTGATTTTTAGGTGGCTTATTTAATCTAATATTATGTGTGGGTCTCACACTGCTTTCATGTTGCCTGTGTGGGCTGGATATATAGGGAACTTGATGATAATTGCACTGGTGGAAACAAACCCAGGTAGCCGATATGCCAACTTTGAATGTTCCCTTCATTCAGAGTACAAAGATACAAACTGACAAATAAGTGGACACGTGCATAAACACTGTAGAAAATATTGGCATTTTTTTTTTTTTTTACAAACAATGCTGTTCTATGGGAATAGGAAATGTGACGGTTCTAATTTGTGCAGGTTTATATATGCGCCAATTGTGTTCCAGGTTAAACCTGTTTGTTGGTATAGACTGTTCTCTTCCTGGTCCATATGAGATGTTATACTGAAATGTCAGTGACTAAATAAGATATCAAATCCTCCACAGATCTCAAACAATCTCGACCAATGTCATTATTGTAATGCATTCACTCATCGTGTTGTTTAAAATGGCAAATACATTCTCTATAATAAAGCGATGGTTATCACTGAAGATGCATAAAAAATACATGAGCCATGCCTACAGACATGCCAAATCATATTACTGTCGTGGTCACACTTTCTTGTCTCCTGATAGAGCAAGATTAAGCTGTCAGAGAGAGCGAAATGATAAGATGCTGTTTGGTTTACAAATGAAGAATAATTAGGGACACTGGCAGCTGTATACAGTCCCACACATCTCCATTCCTATAGGACAGCATCTCAGCTCAAGCCTGGATTTAACTTTAGCAATCTTGCCAGCAGAGAACTCAGGTGTTTGGAGTTCAGTCGTTTACCATGTTTAGACTCTCTCTCTCTCTCTCTCTCTGTCTCTCTCTCTCTCTCTCTCTCTCTCTCTCTCACACACACACACTCTATCTCCCTCTCTCTCAGTATTCTTTCATTTCACTTTTTCTGAAGTTACTTATGCTTTAGAGCAAGAAATGATGGTGATGGCTGTGGTCCTAATGGGGATTAATTTTGAGAGACATATGTAAACATTAATGAGCTTAACGAAGAGACAGCAAACAATATTTATTAGAAATGACAAGCAGCTCTGGGCTTAGTACGTTCCTGGTAAGCATTGGAAAATATTGGTGGAAAAACGTCATATCTAAACCCCATAAAAAAATTTTCTAATTCCACCAAACATGAGTTACACAAGACAAGAAACCTTCACTAAACACATGAGCATGCATATATATATTGGAGCACGATGCGTTGGTGGTTAACACATTTATCTCACACCTCTGGGGTTGGGAATTTGAGTCATGTTCTCCCCGCGCTTCTGGGGTTTCCTCCGGGTACTCCAGTCTCCTCACTCAATTGTCTGTGGTTGGTGGTTAGGGCATTTGACTTCTGACCAGAAGATCGTGAGTTCAAATCCCAGCACCACCAAGCTGCCACTGTTAACCATCAACTGCTCAGTTGTATAAATGAGATATAAGTAAGTCACTCTGGAGAAGGGTGTCTGCCAAATGTATATGTTCTAGGATTTATTAGGTATATTATAATGTGGATTAACCCACAGTAACTAGTAAGCTATTCACTAAAAATCTTTTGCATGCATCTTTGTGAGCAAAACAAGTACGGTAATCATGCTGATAACACTCCTTACAAAAAAATAATAATTTATGTGTACTAATTAAAAAATAGCTATGCTGGTGGACAAGCATGAATTTATGCATAGTTTATGAAGCCTTTCTTGGCATTTATTATTTGTATTTGCACAGTAATTCCAACTTCCAAAAATTCAAATATCAGCACTTGTTTTGATCATCAACAAGCACCTCTCGGTCGTGTGTTTTAACCTCTATTAGACGGGATTACGAGGCTGCCATCACGCTGGCATTTGGTAAGTGTCACAGTGACTGCACTTGGTGGCGGAATGCTGCGTTGTCAGTGGTGCGCTTTATCACCAGGCTTTTCTCCTTTGCAGAGTGTAGACTAATAAGCCTAGAAATTACAATTGCCTCGCTGCTGAATCCCAGATAGCTGCAAATAATGATATCAGTGCCCTGCTAATCTCCTCAGCTCACCGCTTGGCATCAGCCTATTGAGTCACCTGTCATACTCATGTCTGATGAGGTGAACTTAATCTCACTGTCTGTAATGACAATGGGGGCCATTTGAATGTTGAGAATGATATTTGTCAAAGTTTCCTCTGTTTTTTCCCCCCTTTGTCTTTTGCCGACAAAGAATCCTGACAAAATGTGTGAAACTCAAGATTAAACGAAGACAGTAAAGATGAATCATATGTGCTTGCTTTTGTCATCATTTCAAAAGATTGGTATGAATGTAGTTCTATTTTTGAGTATTTCAAGGGTGTGGATAATTGTAAGAATCAATTTCTTTCAGTGTGATTGCAGATTCACGATTTAATGCCTTTCATTGACACCATTGTTCTAGGAATACTACACAATGCTTTATATATTTTCTGAAAGTATACTGTAATTGGCATTGACCTATGATTCCTGTACACAGAAAAATATGCTTCTTTGAACTTACCATGTATAAAACTTGTTAATAGGTTATTAATAACAGGTTAATTACTGTATTTTGTGTAGGGTACAACATGACAGCATTACTAAGTTATTGGTTAAACAATGTCAGATAATATCCTAGATATAGATACTGCCTTTTTATTATTTACATTATTATAATATAACATTTATCTTTAAGAGTCTCTGCCTCTCAGAATAACAGAAGCATGATTAACTCCTCCAAAGAACATCACCAAAAAATAGAAATAGTTTCAAACACAACAGTTATTCTTATAAAGTAAATCAAGTTCAGTGGCAGAGAAGTAAGTACACCACTCTCCCCTTTCCATTGTATCCTTCATCTACATTTAGTGGTGGGCAGAAATATCTAGACCTAAGAAGAACTGACAGATGTACAGTGCGAATAACACTAAATGTTCTGGAGAGCGGTATGCAAGACCAGTATTTCAGTTGACAGGGAAGCAGTTATAATGCCTGAGCTTTCTATCTCTACAAAAATGGAAACCATTTCAGATGTGCTGTGGAACATCAGAAATAGCTTAAATCTGTTCTAGAGATACACAAAAGGAACTAAAAAGAGATGTAAAATTGGACAAACCTGATTGAACATTATGACTGAAGCCTCTGGGGGTCTAGCAAAAAAGACAAATAATTGAAATCTCTGTTCAATATATTCATATGCACTAGCATCTACAAACACTCGCATAGTCATGTTGATTATCACAATCAAAGTATTTTGACCAATTATCTTAGGATAGACAATATGGCAAATAGGGATAGTTATCTGGAGGGTAATGTGGTACATGCAGTCATGCAGTGCAACATTACATGAGAAATATGGATTTTTAGTTGCTACCATTCACCATGTTTCATATTTTCCCATTAGTGTTCTTCTGAGAATTGAATATCCTGTTATACATAGAAATCCCATCTAATCATAGTGCTGTTTTCTGAAGAAACTGTGCTCTTTGCTACATCATTCTCCGAGCCCACCCCATCCCATCACTCATCGATCAGTCTTACAGAAAACTGTCATTAGATAAGTGACTGCTTCCCTCCGCTGTCAGATTACCATTGACAGGACAATCAGTGCTGCCTTACTAATGTCAGCACTGACAAAGAATCATTTAGGTCCAGCATGTACTGCACCGTGCCATTCTCGGCTTCACCCTGTCACTAAGTCGACACAGGGGGGCTGTTAGGACGTGCATAAGAGGGAAAAAAAAAATCCTTCCACTGAACACCTAAGAGGATGGACCTACCCTATATAGTAAAGCTGGCTTCATAATTAGCTTAGTACAGTTAAGATGAACATGTTTATTATTATTAACCTTTCTCTGTCAATATAATATGACAACACAGAGAATAAAGAGAGGCTCTGATCATCAGGGCAGGTGGTAACACAAGCAGTTTATCTTTAATGCACATTAACGTTTGCATTAAATCTTACAATAAAGTGGAGAGACAGCAGATCCAGCACATAATGGGATTTTATGTTGATGTTTTGCCTGTGAGACTGGCCATGCTAATGAATCCTGCTCTGTATTCACATAGAGGTAAACTAGTATAAAAAAAAAATAAATAAAAAAAGATCTCACAGGGAAATGCAGGCTTTGCACGTTTCCACTCTAGCATGAATTAACCAAAGGACAGGAAGGTCAAAGTGTTTCCATTATCAACACAAATCCTTCAGCTGACTGCCTGTTTAAATGTCTGACTGTGGGCTCTCTCTGCATTTAAAAAAAAATAATAGTAATATCTTTCCATTGCAGGGAATGTTGTAGCCACCTAAATGATATATTTACTCATAGTAAATATATAATCGTTGAAATATCTACAATAAAGATTGGGCACTAAATAACACACGTGAAAATGCCCTCGTTGAAACACATTAGATGTAAGGGAATATGTTGAATATAAGCTCCTGCTACAGAACAACAACTGCTATGGAGAAGCATTACATTTAAACTGCACACAGAGTCTCCCAAACCATGCATAATAATTAGGACTAAACAGAGCGTCTGTTCTCTGTGTTCAATATTTCCCCAAAATGACTGTCTGACTTTTTTTTATGCTGTAATTTGAAATCTGTTTGGCTTGCCTGAAGAGGAATATTATTTCTGTGTGAGAGACACAGTCGCACTAATGAGCGTGGTTAAGAACATCATTATATTTTAAGTATCATTCTGCTGTTCACAGCAAGGATTGTAAGAAATCACTGTAATAATATGTTTCTGTATATCACGTACAAAGGGACATCTGAGGCTGATGCTATAATGCCGGGGAATAATTAGCCTGACATTTACGCTCGGCATTCCAGAAAAGGAAGAAATTGTAATAAACTATATTAATTAGGAGTAATTCAGTTGTACTTCAGTTGAAGTTTCTGCCATGCTGATATTTGGTTTATTTGCATAGATGTCTTGTGCAGAAGTATTTTGTATGTGGTGTATGTTAAGTGCTTTTGAAATGACAAGCTTTCCAAGCAGCAAAACTATGTCTGATGAAAGGGTGTGAAATACAATGTGGAAATCGATTTCACAATCCCTTCTTTTCACTCCACCAATAGAGTGGCACTATGTCAGTGCTACTGTACTCTGTGCATGTCTGTACATTTAATACACTCTCGATGAAAGACCTAGCAATTTCTGCTCCTGTTGTTAAGTCCGGAAAATTAATGCATGTTTGTGCTTGGATGAGTGGGACAGGCACAGGAATATTCAATTGCTTTGAAATTGATTGGACTGTTGATATAATGTAGTGGCACTACAGTTGCATGTCTGGAGTGTGGGCTTGAATTTGCCTTGTGGCTACAGCTTAGACAATGGCTCCCAATATTCCCAGATGAAAAAAAAGATAAAAAAAAAAGAAAAAGCAATGCATGACATTTTGGGTTGTGTATGGCATATAATTAGCATGCTAAGCGGCACTAATGACAAATAAAGAGATAAAGCCCTGAGCTCTTCTTGCTGTGATTGTCATCTGAAGCACTCTTGTTAGGACTCGTGATGTATTTGTTTGTGTCTTTCTTCCGTCAATTACAGTTTGCACTTTGTCACCCGGTTTCATTGTTGTTATGAGCTGGCACATCTCGCGCTCTGTACATGCGTCTATTGAATATAAATGGAAGCTCACTGTCTGCTTATGACAAAAGGGCCACAGAATAGGAAGTGACAGACAGCGAGAGAGGCATAGAAAGGAAAAGCTGCTGTGTGGAGCTCTGTCTCTACCATCTGCACAGACGGGCAAAACAGGATGCAAACATGGGGGAAATTAAAAGGCTTTTTCCCCTTGTGATTAATGGTGGTGATACATGTCAAGCCGTTTAAGCATATTTAACAAAACTGTAGCAGTATGCAGCTGTTGCATTCTCTCGACTAAAATCGGCCAGAGGAGAAGAAGGGGAGATGGAGAGTGCAGCAGGTGGTGAGAAACAGGGAAGAGATAATACAGCATGGCTATCATCAAATAATTCTCCAGTGTGAAAATATAGGATAAAGGGATTTCTAACTGAAAATGGCATATGAATGAAACAGCAAGGTGTGAGACTATAATTTTATTCTGTTCTCATCATTAGCAGTTTACATCTTTAAACCAAATACATCTGTCAAATGTTTATCATCTAAAAAAAAATAAATGCAGAAAGAACACCCAAAGATGACCAACACAGTCAATTAAAAAGCTTTACTTAATAGAGCTTTGAAGCTGAGCCACAACAGCACTATCTTAGTCATTGGCATAGCAGGGAGTTTCTTTTTATTTATTTATTTATATATATATATATATATTTTTGATGGAGAATCGAGCCAAGTAAATAAGCAGCAAAACATGGGGGAGGCACAAAACATGGCCTATCCCAACATCCCTAGACACCTATTATGTGATATGCAAAATTATGCCATAGCAAATATCTAATGATGAGCTGGTGATGTCTTGTTAAGCGGCATTGTTTGGCTTCAGATCTCGCTGTGTCCGCCTTGTATTTCTTCGCTTAATGAATGACAAGAACTGAGTTTCTTCCTTCTTCCTTCTTCTTTTCCTCATCCTCTGGATTGTCATTGTCTCCTGTGCAGTTAACTCATGCCTGTGTTTTTGCTGGGCTCGGTCCCTTGGCATGAGCAGGCCTGATTTGGCAGAGAAGAGCACTGAGAGTGTGTCTGCTCAGCAGGGGAGGGCCTTTTGATGCAGACCCCAGGGAGCTCGCCACTGAGCCAGAACTGTGTGTCACAGATGTGACAGCTTTCATCTAACAGTTAACTTTTTCCTAATTAAGTCACCCAGCTAATTATGCTCAGATATATCCGGTCGAAACAGAACAGGATAAGGAAAACAAACAAACAAACAAACAAAAAAAAAAACAACACCCTCCCATGTTGGATAAGATCATATCATACGGGTTTTTGGAAGAGGGTGATGAGGGTGGGGAGAAGGACGACCAGGACTCACCTGGGTGCATAAATGCATCACACACCAAATGCAGCAGGGCCCATCTCATTTGCGCCAAGACCTTCCTTGAATGCTGAGGCGTAATTATGAAATAACAGGGGGAAGAAAAAATGACAAAAGGAAAAAAAATTCCATAATTAGCAAGGCAACTCCCGGCACAAGAAATGGAAATTAGTCACAGTGTAATAAATTAGCCTATGCATACATTATAGGAGATGAATACCCTTGGGGCTACGAATTAGCGCTTTTGGACTTGCACCCTCATGTATCTAAATAAACCATTCAGTCCT